>CM069143.1:10175599-10477997 GCA_035221665.1 Okamejei kenojei
GTACTGAGTTTAAATAAATGTAAAGTGAATTAATCAGAAAGATTTGATTTTCCATCACCAATGTGACACAAATACTGCTTGTTAGTTTCAAGCCAAGTCAGCACATATTGTGTTAGTGCCCCTTATTAAAATGCTCAAAAGGATTTTGAATTTGTCCCATAAAATCTTAGTATTAAAATCCTGTGTGATGGAGTACACTTTTAATTTTTTTATCCTTTGTTGCAAGCCTTTATCCTTTGTTGCCAATTGCAGAATATCACAATTGCCTCGACCTGCGTGTAATGACGGTTATCTTTTAATTCTCGGAGAAATATTGAAATAATTAAGATAATTCCATGATCACATGCTCACACAACATGGTTCCACAGGGAGAGAGTGGGGGAAAAAATCACGTTTGCAGCATTAACAGAGCTGCAGGATTGGCCTAACCAGCATCGGCATGTCCAAATCTATCTTAATTTTTGTGCAGCCTTGTCGGAAACCATGTGGCAGCTCAGAAACAAGTCTTGAACTTGACTTCATTTAGGATGGGATTTTGAGGTCAGGCCACACAAGGAGAATTGTGTTCGAGCTCCTTCATGGTTGTCCATTTCCCACTACTGGTTAAAACTTCCAGGAACAGTAAGGAATACATGGCTGCATTTACCATGCTCTCCAATACCGATTAATATCAATAGAATGGCAGACAAAGTCAGAAGGCATCTTCCTACTTAAAACCATATTTGAGGTTTTATTTTATTTCATCTAATTACAATCTTTGAGAAGGGAGAGTCCGAACGCATGCTCAGATATTCAAAGGCATTACCATCAACCAATCCCTCATTGATGAATGTTGCGGATGGTTACCATTGACTGGAAACTAAGAGGAACAGTTGGAAAAATACTAGAGTAGCTCCCACAATGTTTATTCGATGTAGCGTGACTCAGCTCCTGGCCTTGCACCCTGCCACTCCAAAGCCCTTCCATCTTCCAAATCCACAGCCTCTATTCACTTTCCAATCTACACACCATCTTGATTTTTAGATACATCAGGTGCAGAGTTTTGTCATTGTGGCCAAGTCAAAGTCAGCACTATTGCAGCGCTTCCAGGACACAGACTACAGTGGCTGAATGGCAGCCATCCCAAAGATGCCCACAGGCAGTTAAAGAAAAATTGTGAAGTGCCATATACATTGTATTGTATATCTATATATGTTGTGTATGCATCATAAGATCATAAGTGATAGGAGTAGAATTAGGCCATTCGGCCCATGAAGTCTACTCCCCCATTCAATTGTGGCTGACCTATCTCTCTCTCTGAACCCTATTCTTCTGCCTTCTCCCCATAACTCCCGACACCCATACTAATCAAAAAAAAAAATCTATTTCTGCTTTAAATATATCCATTGACATGTCCCAGTGCAGTGCACTATGGTCACATCTAGCCTGAAGCAGAGACATCTTCTATTTTGTATCGAGTTACATTTTCAATGCCCATATCAGACCAAGAATGGCTTAACTCACACTATTAGGTCCAGGAATTTGACAATCTGTACTGAGATCAAGTCTGCATATTGTTTTCAACATCAAGCTAGTATTCGGAAATCTCGCTCCAAGCATCAGCAGTGATTTACAAAACAATCCACTTAGCTGTTAGTTACCCAGGCAAGTTGAATCCATCTATCAGAAAGGTTTAACACATTTCTCCCTAAAAGAAAATATCTTCCCTCAGGTTTCAGTCTATAAACTATTTTTTAAATGGGATTTTGACAATCTTGTGTGCAGTGAAGGTCTAACTGTCGCTGCAGTACTGTAATATTTTACAACGATGAATAGTCGTGGGAGAGATGCCCCTTTGCATAGGAAACCTCATAATTTATGAGTGGAGTGTAATTCTAGTCCATCACATTCGGAAATATTTTTATTCGTCTCCAGGATAAATTAAGAGAAGTGATACATTGGCCATCACTTATAACTAATCATCTTTTAAATAGGGCTCATTAAAAAGTAAAATTTGAAGTAGAGCTGTTATTAATTAAAAGGAAATTTCTGTTGCTAAATTATAACATGCACAGCTGTTTAACTCCATGCTACTGATTGAAATGTACTCACCACTGAGTAATACATGATAACCACCATTTTTAAGTCCTTTCAAAAGTGACCACAGCCAAGATGTGAGGTCTCCTCTGGGAATGCAATGCTTATGCAATGAAGTCAAATATTACACTGTCCACAGGTATGGCAGGCACAGTTGTCCATTGACTGTGGCCCAGTTGGATGGAGAGTGGAGCCTAGGGGTAAGGTCTTAAATGGCATTGTTCTGTTCTGTTCTGTTCATAGTTCATAGTTCTGTTCTGGCCAGTGTGCTCTGTGCAAAGACGAGATCCCTTTTTTTCTTGTTCTTGTTGAGAATGGGTTTGAATATAGAATACAGTCTTATACAGCACAAGAACATGCCCTTCAGCCTACTATGTCTGTGCCGAACATGATGCCAAGACCATCTCTTATCTACCTGCGCATACCTCTCCATTCCCTGCATATCCATGTGCATATTCAAAAGCCTCTTAAATGCCACAAACATATCTGCCTCAACCACCAACCCTGGCAGCAAATTACGAACACTCACCATCCTCTGTGTGAAAACAATGTCCATTCACAACTCCTTTAAACTTTGCCCCTTTGCCCTTGAATATTTGTTCTTTCCATATTGGGAAAAAGATTCAGAGTGTCGACCCTATCTATGCCACTCGTGACTTTATATACTTCTATCCAGTCTCCCTGCAACCTGCAATGTTGCAGAGAAAACTATCCATGTCTGTCGAATACTCCCTAATGCAGGCATCATTCAGGCAACATGACCAGAATATTATTATATATGTGAAAGATCCGGAAGTGGCGGCGCTGCGTGGCAGCTGCGGCTCACCTGCAGTCCGTCTGTTTTTTTTTCTTTTTTTTCGTCCTTTCGTGTCTGTTTTTAGTTAGAATTTTTGGTTTATTAGGCTGTGTTTGTGTGGGGGGGGGGGGGGGAGGGTGGGAGAAACAAGGTTTTAGTCTCTCCCTTCGGGGGGATGCGACCTTTTCTTGTCATGTCCCCCGTCACCGTCTCCGTCTGTGCTGAGGCCTAATGGCGGAGCTGGTGGCCTCGGAGCTGTGGCGAGCGTTCAGAGCTCCAGTGTTCCAGCGGCGGCGGCGGCCCGGCTTCGGGGCTTCGGGGCTTCGGCGCTCCAGCAGTTGCTCCAGCGGGTGCTCCAGCAGCGGCCCGGCATTGGCGCTGGCGGCTCGGCGGCTCTCCAGCGGGTGCTCCAGCGGCGGCCCGGCTTCGGCGGCTCCCGCGGCTCCGGCGGCTCTCCAGCTCCAGCGGCGGCCCGGCTTCGGCGCTCCGGCGGCTCCAGCGGCTCTCCAGCGGCTCTCCAGCAGGTGCTCCAGCGGCGGCCCGGCTTCAGAGCTCCGGCGGCTCCAGCGTTCCCGTGGTCGATCCTGGCTGGGAGCTGTGGTGGTGTTCCGGCGTTCCGGCGGCGGCGGCGGTGGCGGCCTGGCTTCGGAGGCTCGGCCGCGGGCCTGGTGGACGATGACATCGAAGGCCTGGATTGCCTCAGTACAGAGGGGGAACAAGTAGGGGAAAATGACAAAGACTTTAAGACTTTTGCCTCCCACCACAGTGAGGAGGTGCTTGGTGAACTCACTGTGGTGGATGTTAAATTATGTGTTTATTGTGTGTTTTGTTTTAATTTATTACATGTTATGACTGCAAGGTAACAAATTTCGTTCAGACCGAAAGGTCTGAATGACAATAAAGGAATCTGAATCTGAATCTGAATGTGAAAGATCGAGGCGAGAGCAAGGGCGAGAACAGAACCAGTAATGCAAAGACTGCTGTGAGATACACTTGATGAGTGAGCTGGGAAGCTGAGACAAAAGGAAGAAATGATGCTGGTGTTGGGACCGTATTGTAAGTGTTTAATAATAACGTGCTTTTTTATCCATTCAACATAAATGTTCATCAGTCACGGCAGCCTGGAATTTTAATGCCATAAATAAATGGGTTTAAACTTTGGTTTGCTATGCTGAAATTCCCAGCATCAGAAAGCATCAGAATTATGTTGGGTCTTAACAAGCTGCTCCTTCTATATATTTAAGACTCTTTTCATTATTTTGCTTTGCCAGAGGGTACAACAAGTGGTAACCCTATTTTAGAACAAGTATAACTGATAGCCTACACAATTTACTTTTGTGAAAAGCAACAGCGTAACCATCCGTGCATTTATTCCTTTTATTTGATCATGAAACTGTATATAGGACTCAGTGGCCACTGTATCTTAAGCATATTTTACCTCTCATAAATTTCAAATTGATTAACACAAGGAAATGCATTTCGACCTGGCTCTTTGATCAGACATGCAGAAAATATCCATAAACATGCTATATCAAAGGGAAATGAGTCTTTTTGTCCCAAGGTCATTTTTGTGTGTGTATGATCAAAGTGGGCCCAGTAATTATTGTAGTGAACAAGCCACTTTATTGGGGAATTTGAAGGAATTTCATTTTTGCGATGCATTTTCAATTTAATTGCTTTTTTCGTTTTACATAAACTCTGATAGGCGATTGTTTCTTGACAGACATTTCCCTCCTGAATAGTGGTTCCTGTTGACCAGGTCCCTAAAGTAGCAGCAGGAACAAAGTTTTTTTTTATCAATAGCCCTCAGAGGAACTTTCAGATTATGTGCTTTGTGAGGATTTAAGTGTAAAATTTTAATTATTTGCAATCAATTTTGTACCATGTTCGATACTATAGGTTGTACTATGTCCTAAGGAGTCCTGAGCATTGCCTCATTAGATACATACAATCGGGCTTCTGGTGTGGGTGGAGAGGCTGGGAATTTCCAAAGGCTTTTCCCATTTGCACGCCACAACTTTAGTAAAGCAGCAAAACCTGTCTAGTTTAGTTTAGAGATAGAACGTGGAAACATGCCCTTTGGCCCTTCGGCCCACTGAGTTCAACCGTCCAGCGATCCTCGTGCAATAACACTATCTTACACTTAGGACAATTTACAATTATATCAAGCCAAGTAGCCTACAAACCTGTTGAAGGAAGGAACTGAAGATGCTGGTTTAAACTGGAAGATAGATACAAAATGCTGGAGTAATTCAGCGGGACAGGCAGCATTTCTGGATCGAAGGAATGGGTGACGTTTCTGGATTAATAGGTCTGAAGAAGGATCTCGACCCAAAACATCAAGATATTATTCTCATGGACTTCAGGAAGGTCTTTGATAAGATTCCACATGGTCGGCTGTTCTGGAAGGTTAGATTGCATGGGATCCATGGAGCACTAGTTGCTTGGATACAGAACTGAACTCGTGAAAGGAAGCATGAGGTGGTGGTGAAAGCTTGTTTCTTGGGCTGGAGGCCTGTCACTAGTGGGGTGCCAACAGGAATGGTACTGGGCCTATTGCTGTTTGTTGTTTAAATCAATGATTTAGAGGAGGATGTACAAAGCATGATTAGTACGTTTTTTGGATGACACTAAATTAAGTTGTATTGTAGACAGTGAAGATGGGTATCCACAATTAAAACAGGTTCTTGATCACACTGGGCAAGTGATGAATGGCTAATGGGACCATTCATATTAATGTGAGATGTTGCATTTTGGGCTGTCAAATTAGGACAGGGGCTTCACAGTGAATGGTGGGGACCCTGGTGAATGTTGCAGAATAGAGGGAATTGAAAAGTGCAGGTACATAGTTCCCTGTAAGTGGCATCACATGTAGATAGGGAGGTCAAGAAGGTTTTTAGTACATTGACCTTCATCAGTAAAAGGATTATATAAAAGATTGGATGCTATGTTATACATGTACAAGAACCCGGTGAGGTTGCATTTGAAGTATTATATTCACTTTTGGTCACCCTGCTGTAGGAAGGATGCCATTAAGTTGGAAAGAGTACAGAGAAGATTTACAAGGATGTTATCAGGACTCGAAGGCTTGGGTTATAGGGAGAGATTGGGCAGGTTAGACTTTTATTCCTTGGAGCACAGCATGCTAAGATCTTATGTACATGCTAAGATCTTTGTGGTAACTCAAATTTCACTGTACCTTAATTGGTACATGTGACAATAACCTGACCTTGAAACTTTGAAACTATCATTCGGAGAACTGATAGGGTGAATGCACGGGATATTTTACCTAGCGTAGGGGAATCAAGAACCAGAGGACAAGTTTAAGGTAAGAGGACAAATTTTTAATATAAATCTGAGGGGCAACATTTTAACTAAGAGGGTATATGGAACGAGCTGCCACAGGAGGAAATTGAGGCAGGTATCATAACAGCATTTAAAAGACACTTGGACAGGTAGATGGATAGGAAAGGTTCACAGCGATATGGGGCAAACATGACTAGCAGGTTTAGGGAATTTTGGTCAGCAAAGACGAGTTGTGTCGAAGGGCACATTTCCGAGCTGTGACTCCTAAATCACATGACACACTTATAATCGCACGGTAGTAAACTTCAGGAAGGTACTTGCAAAATTGTTTCTGCTCTCATCAAGCAAGGGATATTACTGTTACAATAGTGTCATTATTTGTATCAAGTAGTTACCAATGCAGAATATTACTCCATTGAACAGGATAAGGCATCTTGTGGCATTAGCCCCTGTTTATTTTGCCCTTCTTGAAGTGATGTTGTCCCACTTACGCGAAAGGTACGACTCTTGGGGCGACATGCCTGTGTACGGTTGTGAGTAGTCGCCTGAAGTCGTACCTTTTTCTGGCTCGCCGCTGGATTTTCAACATTTTTAAACTTTTCGGCAACCTGCAGCGACTATGACGGGTGCCGGCAAGTCACCGAAACAATTGCGTAAGTGGGACAGGCCCTTTAGAAAAGACTTGGTAGTGTAGATCTATTCCCTCTGGAATGGCAGTGTCCATGTTTATTTAATATGGAAAATCCCCATTGTGTTCAGCGTAAGGGATTCTATTAGATTCAACTAGATTTGAATCAAGGGCATAGACCTCAAACGTTTATGCTACAAATTTGTTTATGTCACCCCTGGGGACATAATTCAATGTTAAAAATTCCTCACTTCAGCGAAGAGATAGATGGCATAAAAGAGAAAGAGAGAGTTGGCCTTTTGTTACTAAACCCACAGCTATGCATTGTGGGACAAATGGGATTACTGTTGAAATTAGTGTCTTTTGATTGTTGATCATTTATTCATGACCATATCACCTACTAATGTTTTTAAAATAAGGATCTTAATAAAATTGAAGCAGGTTTTGGTTTATTATTGTCACGTGTACAGAGGTACAGTGAAGAATCCAAACAGATCAGACATACCCTATATAAATAAAATTAAGTCAAACTCAAGTACAATAGATAGAGTGAAGGGAAAAATACAGAAGGCAGAATATAGTTCTCAGCAATGTAATGCAATAGTTCCATAAACATATTGTAGTGCATCAGTTCCATAGACATATTGTAGTTGGCCTCCTCGCCAGCAGTCTGTCTTGTCCCATCTTTGTTTCTATTATTTGAAGTATGTCTTGAATCTTTGTTTTAATGTATCTTGGTGTGTTTTATGTGGGGGTGCGGGGATCGGGGGAAACTTTTTACGGTCACTTACCTCGACGGAGATGCGATTTTGCTCCTTATCGCTTCTCCGTCCGCCCTGCGGCCTACAACGTGGAGTGGTGCGGCCTTTCATGGAGACCGGCCCGGAGCTTCAAGCCACGGACTTCAAGGCGCGGACTTACCATCGCGGAGCCTGGGATCTTTTGCCCAGGATCGCCAGTGTTGGAGCTCCGACCGCGGGGCTGTGGACTTTAACACCGTGAAGCAGCGGTCTCCGGTAAGAAGCGGCCGACTCAGGAGTTCCATGCCGCGGAGTGTTCCGATCCGTCCTGATGCCGGAGTTTCGATCATCCCGACGAGAGGGCTTGAACAGCGGACCGTCGGCAATGGCCCCGTTCAAAGGCCCCGACCACAGGTGAACAAAGGAGGAACTGAGCTTATTGAAGTTAATGGAAGGCAATAAGTTCAAAAAGACTGAACATTATTGCCTTCCATCACAGTGAGGAATGTTGATTCCACTGTGGTGGATGTTTATGTTAAACGTTATTTTATGTACAGTGTGTATTTTTGCTTTCTACTTAGTATGGCTGTATGGTAACTCAAATTTCACTGTATCTTAATTGGTACATGTGACAATTAAATTGAATCTTGAATCTTAGTTCATCAGTTCCATAGACAAGCAATAGTGCATCGCAATGAGCTACAATTAATTTGAAGAGGTAAACAAAGCAATTATTTTACTGCTTCCATGTGCTATCAAAAATATATTTGAAAAGAAATCCTCAGCTACTTGTGCCATAATCTCAATGACAGAGCGCCTCATCCTCCTAGAGGAACCAAAACCCTGTTTAATCCTTCTTTGGTCCCTTCGGTTGGCAGAGCCCAAGTCTGGTAGCTTTAACTTCCTATCCTGCACTTCAAAATGCATGCTCAAGGTGAATAAGAATGAGGTTACCTGAAAGCCATCACAATTATGATATTGCCTCATATGTTAAGAAAAAGAGCAAAGATTGACAGTGGAGATACATGGCAGAAATCAGTTGTACCCACAAATAGCATAACTATTGATTTGTTTATACAGTTTACAATTTTCAGCTGCTGCAATTTATAAACTGGAACTGCAAGAAATTCATTCACGCTGATTCCAGTTCTGAGAATTTAACAAGTTGATGCAGTGATTGCTCCATGATGCAGTGATCATTGGCATTTGGCATGGTGCTTTTTATGAACAGAATGTTACCAGGATCAGCTTGAATGAACATGCAAATGTCATTGATACTCAAGGGTAGAATAAGAGGAGTCTTAACTTAAGGATGTTCATGAATTGCACAGCAGCGGTTAAAGTAATCCTCAAAGTCTCTCTGTTAAATAAATATTTAAAATTATACTTTCAGTTCAAGGGACCAATGCTCAAAATTGCAATACTTCCACTGCAATTTAATCCATTTAAAAAATATTCCTTCCAGCCCATCCCATCCCCTTACTAACGTATCCTATTTTCTGAGCACTGGCACCCTAATCCCTATTGGCCAGCTCACAGTTTCATAGGGTTGACACCAGTTGTCAAGAACGGTTTGGTGTGCCACTACCTATTGGGGTTGTGGCTCCTACCCACACACGACAGATAAAATGACCATCCAGTCAGGGAGGTGATAGCAAACAAACCTTGCTTAGCCTGCCTTTAATGCCAGTGATCACTTTTTCCAAAGCATTAGATCAACATTCCAGCCTCCTGGTCCCAAAAGATGAACCCTCAAAACCTCTCAAAAAAACATGAACCCTCCTAAAAAAAACATAAGCATGTAATTAAAATGATCAAAAGCCCCACGTCTATGTCCAAGTATCTGTGGAAACGAAAAATAATTAAAACGTGACTCTGCAGACCATGACAGGAATACAGAGTGGGAAATCTATGTTAAATAAAAGAAAAGAAAAGTTGTAGAGAATAACAGGTAGGAACAGCCAGAGGGAGGGAGTGGGGGGGGGGGGGGGGGTGGGGGGGGGGGGGGGGGGGGGGGGGGGGGGGTGGGGGGGGGAACGACGACATAGAATAGAAGACAGAAAGAGAGATGGATGGAGTCAAGTAGAGGGACTTCAACAGGAGACTGTTCGTTCATCAGAGAAGGTAAATGAAGGCAACAGTAAAACAGGAAGTTAATGATTAGATTGCCCGACATAATCCAGCACAGATGAAAGCCAGTTCTCATTTAGTTTTTTTTTAAATGAACACACTCTAAAGACTTCAAACTCAAAGTATTAATAAAGAAGATCCATCACAAGCAAAGTATTACGTCTTTCACTTTTGCTACAGTAGCATTGCTTGACATGTTCTGACTGTGCTATATATGAATGTACTCCATATCACTTAAATTATTACTTTGTATTGCCCTGATTAAGGTGTAAAAAATATACATGGTAGTTGCTGGATTATTTTTCCTCTTGAACAGCTCAATGCCAAATAATGTTATTCATAATTTGTTAAATCATGAACTATGAAATTTCTTTAATTATAAAAGTACAAATATGTATTAGAGTTTCCGCCACATTGATGGAGGTCATTATGTCAGACAGGATTTATTGATATCCATATAGGGGCATATTGATTATTGTCTAATTTGAAAATGTTTATCCAGTTTAATTAGGAATACTTTTAATATTGACTTAATCTTCATCCATCATTATACTTTGCTCTCTTGTGCGTAATTAGGAATAGTGATTCTGTTCCTCATCCAACCTTTCATATCTCTGCAACTTTTGCTAACCCTACAGGGCAATGAATGTGAAGTGGAAGTTTCTTCAATCACACCTCCTAAAGAACTAAGTGGCTTAAACAACATCTGCTTTTCGAATGTATATGGATACAATAGTTAAAATATGCGTGTATGAACCAGTAGGCATGAAAGATTGGTGACTAAAAATAGAGCACATGGTATTGGGGGGTAGGGTGTTGACATGGATAGAAAATTGGTTGACAGACAGGAAGCAAAGAGTAGGAGTAAACGGGTCCTTTTCAGAATGGCAGGCAGTGGCGAGTGGAGTGCCGCAAGGCTCGGTGTTGGGGCCGCAACTGTTTACCATATTTATTAATGATTTGGAAGAGGGAATTAGGAGCAACACCAGCAAGTTTGCAAATGACACAAAGCTGGGTGGCAGTGTGAACTGTGAATGGGATGTTAGGAGGTTGCAGGGTGACCTGGACAGGTTGAGTGAGTGGGCAGATGCGTGGCAGATGCAGTATGATATAGATAAATGCGAGGTTATCCACTTTGGTGGCAAAAACAAGGGGGCAGATTATTATCTCAATGGGGTTAGGTTAGGTAAGGGGGAAGATACAGTGAGACTTGGGTGTCCTTGTACACCGGTCACTGAAAGTTGGCGTGCAGGTACAGCAGGAAGTGAAGAAAGCTAATGGAATGTTGGCCTTCATAACAAGAGGATTTCAGTATAGGAGTAAAGAGGTTCTTCTGCAGTTGTATAGGGGTCTGGTAAGACCACATCTGGAGCATTGTGTACAGTTTTGGTCTCCTAATTTGAGGAAACATCCTTGTGATTGAGGCAGTGCAGCGTGGGTTCACGAGATTGATCCCTGGGATGGCGGAACTGTCATATGAGGAAAGATTGAAAAGACTAGGCTTGTATTCACTGGAGTTTAGAAGGATGAGGGGGATCTTATAGAAACATATAAAATTATAAAAGGACTGGACAGGCTAGATGCAGGAAAAATGTTCCCAATGTTGGGTGAGTCCAGAACCAGGGGACACAGTCTTAGAATAAAGGGGAGGCCATTTAGGACTGAGGTGAGAAAAAAAGTTTTCACCCAGAGAGTTGTGAATTTGTGGAATTCCCTGCCACAGAGGGCAGTGGAGGCCAAATCACTGGATGGATTTAAGAGAGAGTTAGATAGAGCTCTAGGGGCTGGTGGAATTAAGGGATATGGGGAGAAGGCAGGCACGGGTTATTGATTGGGGACGATCAGACCTGATCACAATAAATGGCGGTGCTGGTTCGAAGGGCCAAATGGCCTCCTCCTGCACCTATTTTCTATGTTTCTATATGTTTCTATGGTAGGATGATGTGAGTGAGCAGAGAGTGGGAGAATTATATCACTATAATGTATCATGTTCAAGTCTTCTTCAAATTTAAACATATAAAAGGGCATAAATGTGAATATTTTAAATATTTTATTTAAATAACAGAGAAGCATCTCGATTTGATGCCATATTCAGATAATCATAATGGAAAGAGAAAAGTACAAGATGAATATTGAAATTAGAAATGTGTATATGAATGCAGAATATCTTTGCAGTTTATAAACAATGCACTACAGTTTTTTCTGGGTTGTATATTGAATGCAGGAAGCCAGGGGAGCCAGTCCAGGATCACAGCTGTAAAGACTGGTGAACTAATTGCTTTTCCTTCCACCTCCTCATTCATCTTCATTCTTCACCAGTTACAGAAAATTATCAATATTCTCAGTTGTATTTCATCCTTAATCCCTTTTTTTTGTGCAGCATTAGGCAACGCCAGATGATTCCTTGGCAGGAGTAAGGGTGAAGAGCCATGAAATGCCACTTCTGGCAGATGGCATTGCTCTGAAGAAATATGACAAACATGTGCAATTTGTTACTTACTAGCAATGCAAACTGTCATAATCACCCAGGTGGTGATAGGGGTGCAAAGGTATGGAAAGCTAGGCTTTTAGCAAGATCTGCCACAAAAATGCTGAACAAAATAGACCCAGATATGCAGATTATACCTGCCCAAATCAACATAAGGATTCAACCACACAGTTCTATGAAGATTCCCATCCTTAGTGCATCCAGTTTGTACTGAGACAAAGAAATACTCTTGTGACAGAACAGCCATGTGTTATGGCCCTGTCTCACGGTGCGAGTTGACCCACGAGTGACCCCGAGTGACGGACTCGTGGTTGTGCACGAGATCCCAAGTTGATGTTCAAGTGTTTGAACCGAGTTCCCACGGGTACGGTATTTTGCCGTTTACTGCGATGTTCCAAGTTCGTCTCCAGAGTTAAACCAAGTTCGTCTCCCGAGCTGACAACGTCTCCTGACGTACTCTTGAGCTGACAACTTCTCCTGAAAAGTGACACAGTGTTTCTAACGGGCCCTTCGGCCCACCAAGTCCGCGCCGACCAGCGACACTAGCACCATCCTACACACGAGGGTCAATTTACATTTTTAGTTACATTTACATTTACTAAAATTTTCATTTTTAGTTACATTTTTAGACAAGTTACAACCAAAGCCAATTAGCCTTCTTCAGAAAAAAAAATCAGAGATTTGAAGAATTGTCCGAAACGTCTCCTGTCCATATTCTAGCCGGGCCCACTGAGTTCCTCCAACATTTTGGGTTTTGAGTGAAATTGGTAGGATTGCTCTGATAGCCACCATCAGGGCCGGTCCTAGGCCGATTGGACCGATTTTTCCAAATTGGGCCCCGCGTTAATTTTCCGTATTTCATATGGAAATACCAATTTGCTTTGTCAAATAAAGATTTTTTTTAAACATTCCCCATACGGATTTTTTTACATGGAATACAAGCGCTGTACGGTCATCAGACACAAACGATGTGTTAACCACTGTGGTGTTAACAGCCAGTTGTGTTAACAGCTAGTAGTTAACAAGTAGTTATCCAATGCGTCAACAATGCATCGATCCACATTCCTCAGTAAATGTGTAATTGTGTTTTAGACGAAGTATTAATGACGCTGCGTTCCTTTGAATACAATTCACGTGGCGTCATTAACACTTCTTCAAAACATAATTACATTTTACTCTGGAGTGTAGATTGATGCATTGATGCATCTATGGAGCGAAGGAAATATGCAACGTTTCGGGTCGAAACCCTTCTTCAGACCTGGCTATTTCCTTCGCTCCGTAGATGCTGCCTAAAGCCCTGCCCCACTGTGCGACTTCACCCAAGAGCTTCAAATATCTGTGTAGCATCTCTGTTCCTATCTTCAATTTACAGTTTTGACTTAAACATTCGCAGCAGGATCGCGATTTGTCGATTCCCACGCATTTTCAATCATCGTTCGATTCGGTGTAATTTTCACACCTGGTTGGTGTCGTTTTTTTTAAAGATACAGTACATTACAATTGCGAAATTTTTGTCGAAGGTTTTATTTTATTTCAAAGTGGGAATTGGAAGATAGGGACAGAGATGCTACAGTGATGGCTGCATCTGCGCTTCCTTTCTGTTGGGGGGAAGAGTCCTGACCCGTGGCGGCTCCTGATAAGTGATATGTTCCCCCCTCGGGTGCTGCCTTGCCCGCTGAGTTCCTCCAGCACTCTGTGTTTTTTGTTTGGCTCTGAAGTTGAAGGTGGCCCCTCCTGTGTCTATGTTCAACTCCCTGTCTGTGGTGGCTCAGCGGGACGGGCAGGGGCTCTGGGGAGAGGGTCATCCAGCTCAAGAACGGGACAGCGGGCGATGGATAACAGGACAGCGGGCGGTGGAGCTTACTCCATATGTCAGGGCGAGTAACCTCAATTGATCCCTTGATCGCGCTGACACAGGAGTAAGCTCCACCGCCCGCTGTGATGTTATCCATCACCCGCTGACCCGCTCCGCTCTATGATCTTTGCTCTTGAGCTGGTCCCCTCACTGTTCAGACGGAGAGCACTGCCAGAGGTGGGCGGGCCGGCAGAAGCCGCTGAGATGGCAGTCGGTTCCGCTGTCCGGTGATGGAGGCCGCTCGTAGCCACGCGAGCTGCTTCCCTCCCCGGCCACAATGCAGTAGCTCCACGCCCGGAGCGCCGCGGCAGCAGTGAGTGAGTTACAGGCACGAACCCAACCCTCTCCTTCTCAACGCTCCTTCCCTCCTCGCAACATTACCCCTAGCTAGACTCCCCACACGCTGTGAAAGGAACTCTCCCCCCAATTGTCATGTTACTCACAACACGTGACTCATTTATAATTATTTATTTATATATCTCCGAAAAATTTTCCCAATCGGGCCCCGCACCTCCTAAGGTCCGCCCTGGCCACCATAGACTCGATGGGCCGAACAGGTCCCGTGTCGGAAGGAAATATGAAGCATTCTGCGGTTCAGCCGTTTTATACTCTGTCCAGCTGCCAATTTCAGAGTGCCCACGGGTTAACACGTTAGACTCATGAGACACAAAGGTCAACGCACAGGCCCTACGTTATTACAACGAGTTAAAATGTTTCAATTTTTATCTTCAACAGTGAATTTGACTCGTGGAAAAAAACAAACATGTTTGATTTTTTTCACGAGTTATCAAGTTTCACGGGTACCTGCCGTTAGCGCAGCGAGTGGACAAGTTGATCGCGCGAGTTCCGACGTTGCTGCTACGTTCCTGGTACGTGATCACCACGAGTGAAAACTCGGGGTCACTCGTGTGCCAACTCGTACCGTGAGACAGGGGTTTAACATTGTTAAAAAATGTGGTTGAGTAAGTTCTTATTATTGGCCAAGGGACTGGATTGCGAGTGGGTCATCATACCAATTATTTTTGTAGAGTCGCCTGATGAATGCTCACATTTCACAGGTTTTATTTTTTTAATGTAATCTTGAAACACATTTACTGGACATGTAGGATACAGGTATCATGTTTATGAACCAAAAGCAAATTATGTGAAAGGGAAAGCTTTCCCACATTACACTTAAGTGGCATTTTCTTCTTTAAACAATAGGCTACGATATCAGCAAATGTCAGCACCACATTTTTAGTGGTCTTATACTTGAAAAGGAAGTTGGGCATAAATCAGATCTGAAGATATAGGGCAATAAAACCTGACAATTTCTTAGCGCAATGCACATCATTGCTCAAAAGTAATTCCACTTGTTCCGAACAATTTCCTCAGAATATAACTTTCCATTTAATAAACAGCACTTAATATAGATATATTTCTGTACACTTGCATTACACCATGCATCACATAACTTTTGAGAAACCTCACAATGAACACCGTGACAAAGTCACCAGACCGATATTCACAAATGAGTAACTTGAGAAAAATGGTCATAATTGTATTTGATTACCTTGGCAGGGAATAAGGCAACATTTCTGTTTAATTTAAATCCATGCATGTGCAGCAATTTATGTTTAGATATAAAGCACTTAATTGCAATTGCCAATGGAAAGTTACACTGTTGGTTCAGCTTGATGCAAACACCTTCATTACAGGATCCAGAGCTTGCCAAAGTAAAAGTTGCACCTGAAACCCTCTGGGCAAGAACATGTTTGTTTGAATTTCTACACACACATGAACCTAAAGCAATATGGGAGAACACATTCTTGCCTCCATGGGAGTGGAGAAGCTGGGGGTCTATGCTTATATGATTGACAGATGCAATACATTTCGTCTTGCAATATCCCAATAATCTCTCGAGACCTATAGCTCTGTCATTACAAAACGATTTGATCGCCAACATTCATGAGATAAATCCAGAAAAAATGTTCAAAGTTCTATTTGAGCCAATATGTATAATAAAAGCAGGAACATTTCTGTCTTCCATTAACAAACATGACAACAAAGCAATTAAAAAAAACACAATGCTAGATTTAAGGCAAATTCTAACTAATTTTCTGTTGATTTCTAAATGAATAATTTCAGTGCATCGCAGTAATGCTCCCTCCAGTTTAGTGTGCATGTCACTAGTCTTGTCTCATATATACTGCATCTTTGGTTTGGATTTTGCAGATGCAATGGTAAGGGGAACAGGATTTGCCATTATTTTGAATGTGAATTACTTGTATGAGCAGAACCTTAAAGCAATCCCACATGATCTTTAACCCGGCAATCAGCAAGTTGTTGGCCAAGTTACCTTGTTCCTCCAGAAATTGCACTACGTTAAGCCGCTAAGATCTACATTTGAAATTGTGAGTTTGCTGCTGTACCCAAACCAAACCAGTCATAAAAAGCTAGGAATTGGTAATTCCAGACCGAGATCCCTAAACATTGTGATGAATCTTGATGACCGTCGAATGATTTTTCTGACTGGCGTTGATTATTTGACATGCTGCTGAAAACAAGATCTGACCTATGTCAATGCTCGGGAATTCTCTCTCGCACCTTCACACGTGGAGTAGAGTTTGTTGGGTGCAAATTCAAGGTTGCTACAAATTGCAGAAGAAAGCGGGGGATTAGCTCCTGAATATGTTAAATCCGATCTTTTAGAAGCCTTACCAAGGATGCAAAGATATTTTTTAATAAAAGGCAGAGCAAGTTTAACTTAGATAAGTGTGAGGAGATGCATTTCAGTCAGTTAAACTAGGGCTGGACAAACAATAAATGGTAGAGCCCTGGAGAATGCTGAGGGATATTGAGACCTAGGGGTATATATACATAGTTGAAGACTGAGACACAAATAGACAGGGTGGTAAACACTTACTGTTGGTCAGTGCATTAAGTACAAGAGTTGGGATGAAGTGTTACAACTGCGCATGTCATTGGTGAAACCCCACCTGAGGTATTGTGTGGTTGGCTTGCCACAGGAAGCATGTCATAAGCCGGAAAGGATGCAGAATAGATTCATAAAGATGTTACCAGAACCGGAGGACTTGAGTTATAAGAAGAGGATGGATAGCCTGGGACATTTTCCCTGGAGCTTAGGAGGTTGAGGGATGTCCTTATAGAGATATAGAAAATCATGAGGGGCATAGATAAATAAATGGTTACAGTCTTTATCCCCAGTTTAAAGGTCAAATGCATAGATTTAAGGCAAGAGGGGTAAGATTTAAAATGGACCCGAGGGCAACCATTTCACTTTAGCACAATGGGTTAATAGAACGAGCTGTCAGAAGAAGCTATGGAGCCGGGTAATATTATAATATTTAAAAGGATGTTTTGATAGGATAGGAAAGGATTGGAGGGATGCATGAATATGGGACCCGCTCAAATAGACATCTTGGTTGAAATGGACAAGTTGGGCCTGTTTTCATGCTGTATAATTCTACGTCTATGAGTGTTATAATCTAGAAAACACTGCCCAAGATGGTAGTGGAGGCAGATTCTATCTATGACATTTACAAAGGAGATGGACAAGTGTATGAAAGGAGAGTACTTTGCAGTGTCAGGGGAAGAGGGCAGTGGCACTCCTTGGATTGCTTTTGCGTAGAGCCCACATGGACAGTAGGCCAGATGACTTATTTCTGTGTAGGAAGAAAGTGCAGATGCTAGTTTAAACCAAAGATAGACACAAAATGCTGGAGTAACTCAGCGGGAACAGGCAGCATCGCTGGAGAAAAGGAATGGATGACTTTTCGAGTCGAGACACTTCTTCAGACTGAAGAAGGGTCTTCACCCGAAACGTCACCCATTCCTTCTCCAGCATTTTGAGTCTATCTTTGACTTCTTTCTGTGTTGTAACCCCAAAGATTCTGCCTTAACTTGACTCACAGGAAGTAATTCCAGATACCTTCAATAATAAAGCGATGATTCATACAATTCTTAATTCACAAGTATGTAAAATGAAAGAATGTTTCCAAATTACTGAACATAGAAAATCCAGGCAGATTTAGTGAATAATACGGTGAAGGTATTTATCTGTGCCAGTGAGCACAGAAATGGGAAATCTTGGCTATTTCTTTTACTTTAAATAGTATGACAAGACAGATCTTGCTGCAGCAGAGTATGTAGTGTTGCCGACCATCACTTATAGTTGCCTTTGCACCCTTTATAGTTCAAAAAAAATTGTTTGACCTACAAAGTTGCTGGTAAAGCAGGCTGAAAAAGCAGCGCAGCAAAATTAAACTGGGCATCAGGGATTCCAGCGAAGAAAGAGAAATGAACAGGTTATCTCATTGACCAGTAAGGTACAAGGACTGGGAAATGAACAACAGAAGCATTAAGAAGGGCAAATTTAAGTGAATTCAATGTCAAATTAGTTAGAGAAAGAAAGAGAGGCAAAACAGGATTGGATTGAAGGAACATTTTTTTGCATTTAGAATTAACAATACAAAATATTGTTGGAAATACTGTTATTTGTGTCGTAACATTGACAAGTTTAGCTGTGAATCTACCACTGATTTAGCATCATAGTTGTGCATTGAAGGAGGAAATAAATGGTCTATGTTGCCAAGACCATGGCCATGGGGTTTGTGGAAGAAGGGAAAAGAAAGGAAGCCAGCAATTGGGGGACCCAATTAGAAGCAGGTTTTTCCAAGTTCACAAGTTATAGGAGTAGAATTAGGTAATTCCGCCGATCGAGTCCACTCTGCCACTCAATCATAGATGATCTCTGCCTCCTAATCACATTTTCATGCCTTCTCCCCATAACCCTTGACACCCATTCAGCTTGTTCTATTTCTCACCTTGGAAGGGCGTGAGGGCACAATTTGAAGTATTTAATCTCCCACCCCATTGTTAACATAAAACATATTGAAAGCAAAAATCTGGCCCCTTGTTTCTCCAAAGTGACATATTCAGTGCACTCATAACACCCATATATATCACACATCCATGTAAGGAAACTCGGGATGCTCGTGATAACGTACTCAAATCTCATTTACTGTAGATGTCTAGACAAAAACAGTGACCCTATCTATGCCGATCTCTATCAGTAGCTTGAATCTAGGCATTAAATAAATGTAGACTTGCTGCTTACTTTTCAATAATTATGACTCCACATGCTTACAGAAGTCAAAATGCTCAAGAATTTAAGGACAACATTTCCCCATTTTTATACATTATACGAAACAGGTTTAACTATTCATTCACACCTACATTTCATACCAAACAAAATACAGGTAGAACGCAAGATTCCGGGTACCTGCTTGTAGTCATATAGTCCCTTTAATGTAGCAAAATATTCAAAACACCAAAGTTACTCGCTCATGCTGCTGTCAAACCTGACTAAGCAAACTTTCTTCGTAAGATTTTCCTCCAGTTGATGTTTTTTTATATATTTTTCCAGTAGAGCAAGTATTTTATTTCAGTCTTTGGCATAAAATATGCATCAATGTGGATGTCCAGCAGGACAATCCATTGAGAAGAGAATGGGGGAAGCTTGATTGATGGAGGAGAGCTGCAAATACATCCTTCAGACTGAACAAGGATGTGACCGACTCCATACCAATCTTCCCACAGCTCTATTTGTACTGCCCACTTCTGGTGCGCCACTAATTTTTGATTCTTATCTGTCATTTTTTTGTTTTAAATCAAATATTGTGGTGCTCAAATCTGCTTGTTCTTTGATACTATACATCAAATACACTTTATCAAGTCACACTGCTCTTCAGTGACAATTATTGGACACTTTGCAATTAGATTTATAAGATTAAATGTTTGGGAATGCAGGTATGGATTTAAATATTCATTTCTTAATATTAATCTTTTAAATGCTGAGTGTTATGAGTGTTATCTTGACACACTTGACCGATGGTTATATATGGTTATAATGACCACCCTAGTGTGTTTTATGTGGGAAAGGCTGTCAGAAAGTTGATTAGAACATGAGGTACAGCTGAGTGCTTTCATCAGTTTGAATCTCTTATATCAGCATAATCCAGACTGGAACATTAATTATTACTATCATTAATAGCTAGGTTGGACGCAACGATTGAACTAGAGTTTAGCTCATTCTCAAAATGCTGGCTTTCAACATACTTTGAACATCCATGATTTCAAATAGAATCACCGTGATTTATTCATCTCTCTTAATGCACAGTGGGTAAGTAATTCCAATGCTTCACAGAACACCAACAGCAATGAGGATTACTAAAACAACATTATCATTAACGTTCTTAAATGCAAAATAGTGCAGATGTTGAAATAAATATGGGAAAACCTGGAAGTGCTCAGGCAACATCTGGAAAGAATAAAGGACCAAGTTAAAATTTCAGATTTAAACTTTAAATTTTACACTTTAGACATACAACGTGGAAACAGGCCTTTTGGCTCACTGAGTCCGTGTCGACCAGCAATCACCCTGCGCATTAGCACTATTTAAGGCAGAGATAGATACATTTTTGACTAGTACAGGTGTCAGAGGTTACGATGAGAAGGCAGGAGAATGGGGTTAGGAGGGAGAGATAGATCAGCCATGATTGCATGGCAGAGTAGACTTGATGAGCCGAATCGCCTAATTCTACTCCTATCACTTATGACCTTGTGACTATGCTACACACGTGGGAAGATTCACAAGTTGCAAAAGCCAATTAACTGTATGTGTTCAGAATGTGGGCGGAAGCCGGAGCACCTGGAGAAAATCCACGCAGTCACAGGGAGAATTTACAAGCACTGTACAGACAGCACCCACAGTCAGGATCAAACTCTAGCGCTGTAAGACAGAAACTTCAAAACTCCACCATTGTGTCACCGTGCCGCTGAGAAGGATGGCGACTTAGTTTGTTTTGTCAAATCTTTATCAAACTCAAATGGCCACAGTATATCTCTCTCCACGGAAGCTGCGCATTGTATGTTTTCTTTAAAGTTTTGAATGAGGGGATTAAAAAAACCCATATCCTTTGGGATAGTGGGAAATACAATACATTTGTTTTCGGTCTGTCGGGACATAAAAGAGTTGACAAATTAGGGCAGATTCTCCTTTACAGTGTTTGGAACTTAGATCTGATTCTTGGATTAAAGAGTATCATCTCTTGGGGCACTGCAGTGTTAAAGTGTCTCAGAAGGACCAGACCACCCTCAGGTAAAGGATTATTATTATTTTTTTTTTAAACACACAGTACATAGTTTTTGAACATAAAAGCATGTTTATTTCAAATAAACAAAAAATCTAAATTTAATCGAGTCTTTTGGGCACACGGAGACCAATTTTGTAAATACTTTTTTTGGTTTTCCATGTAATTGGAAGCCACAGGATGGGCACGGTACCAGAACCGACTTGCAATGCCAGGACTGGAATAGTGCGAGCAAAATTCCTTTGTGCGTTTGAGGCCTGCTTCAGTATTAGTTTAAGGGAGCCAAGCTTACCTATTCTGCTGCTCTGGAATCAGAGGTCTGTTCTATTTCGCTTAGGCCCTGCTTTTAAATATTTTGCTCAATATTTGTTCCCACAACTCTCCACTCATTGATGTCCTTAAGGCCTCACACTGTCCCATCATCCAAACACGGGTCCAACATTTTCCCTGGATCCCATTCCATCCCATAATTCCAGGCCTCATCCTTCCTTCATCCGTCCTCAACTCCATAATCCCTGGACCTCGCTCTGTACAGAGCATTGTATGCAAACAATTGTGCCCATCGAGGTGCACACCTACTAAACTAGAGTCCCTCTGTCCTCCTGTGCAGTGCCACTTTTATAAATCCTTCCCTGTACAGTACTACTCGACCAGTGTGCTATATTTGTCTGGCTTTAGGTAAGTCTAAGACACAAATAGGTGGGAATGGAAGATAGGAAGCCTCTGCTCCATTTAAAAGGACTTTGCAGATTTACAGTTATGTGTTCAACTAATAGCACATTCCAGCTGATGGATCCAGGCTGTAGCTACAGTAAAAGGAGGGATGAGAGGAGGAGACCATATCCCAGTACTTGCTAACTTTTAGGTAAAATCGTTGGGTAAGAAACACAGAGGATAGCAATCAAGGACTAGGCAGTGAGATGATAGAAGACTGTACCATCACAATTTCTCTTCCATTTTAGCCATTATGCACCCCTACTCTGAGTCTTCATTTCAAACTATTGATAAATTGTGCAGGGTTAGTAATAACATGAGGCAGAAATATGTGGAGATAAACCAAAAGCCCCAAATTAAACAAACAAAAGTTATTGTGCAGGTTATCAGGAAACCAAGCCAGTTGAAGATTTCCCGTATGTACTAACTGATTGCAACATGCGCCTTAATTTAGTTCAACAAAGAAACTGACAAGTTGCTAAAGAGCTAATGGGCCTGCTCCACTTAGGCAACTTTTTAAGCGAGTGCAGGAGACTGCGCTCGCCACATGGTCGCCACATGTTCGCTGGTGGTCTCTGGTGAGTCTCCTTCATGGTCGCGAGGAGTTCCCGCATTCAGGGAGCGAGTCGTGGCCTCAGTTTGAAAAATATTCTGCGACCAAAAATTGGTCGCCATGGAGAAAATCAACAATCATATTATCGATAGTCATAGGTGCAGTTTTAGTGGGGTCGCCATGTAGTTGTAGGTAGTCGAGGTAGTCGTAGGTAGTTTTAGTTAGTCACCTTTGCTGACCGGTCATTTTCATTGGCTCATTGCAAAAAAAGGTATGTAAACAGCTGCACGTGGCGCGCTGCCATTCCAGTGCGCGGTCATTGCACAATTTTTCTTTCAGTGGATCAGACTGTGGAACATGGCTACGAGGAGAAGGAAGGTTCACGCAACCCATTCACTGGATTTAAGAGTATTATTTTTTGTACATTTTGATGAATGTAACAATAAAACAAGCAATGCACTGCATTTAAAATAGTATAATTTTTATTCTTTTTGATAAATATAACACTAAAATACAAACCGTGCATTGCATTATCAGGCAGAATCTTTTTATGTTTTGATGAAATAAGCAGAAACAAGCAATGCTTTTAAAAGAATATTTTTTAAAATATATTTTCATTAATCAAACAAACACTAAGGCAAGCAATGCACCTCATTTAGAACAAATATTTTTAAATATATTTTTTTAACACAGAGAAACGCAAACTCAAGAAGTCCTCTTGATTTGAAATTAAACAATTTTGGCAGGATGTGGATGTACCTGAAAAGGGGATTATCTTGTGGTCTGCAAAGGGCTCTCCTCCTGCAGCTGTTTACGTACCTTTTTTTTTTGCAATGAACCAATTAAAATGACCAGTTTGTGTTGTGGGAAGTTTGCTACTGTTCTTCAAATCATGTTGTTCTGCCATAGTTCACTGCCTAGTTTTGAGTTGTAGTAAGAGCAGAGATGGTCTCTCATGAGAGATGGTCTCATGATGCCTAGTGGTAGCTTGAGTCGTAGATGAATTCTGTGGTCGTGGGTGTAGTCGTGTGTGAGTCAAAGGTGGTCGTCTTCAGTCCCATTATTGGGTCGCCAGTTGTCACGAGCGTATCGGCGATTAAGTCGTAGATTGTCGTAGGTCGTGGTAGACATAGTCGTATGCTATATTTAAGAGGGAGTTAGATGTGGCCCTTGTGGCTAAAGGGATCAGGGGGTATGGAGAGAAGGCAGGTACAGGATACTGAGTTGAATGATCAGCCATGATCATATTGAATGGCGGTGCAGGCTTGAAGGGCCGAATGGCCTACTCCTGCACCTATTTTCTATGTTTCTATGTTTCTATGGGGTAGATACATTCAATTTTCGATGATCCAACAAGACTATAACAATCGCCGGCAGTCCTCTAAAAAGTCGCCTAAGTGGGAAAGGCTCATAATAGGTCTAAATAAATGTTCCTGCTTTATTTAAAATGATCAAAGGCAGAAGTCCTCAATAGTCCAGAGGAAACTAACTTGGATTTAAGCATTGCAGTCAAATGTCTTTACTGATATTTCCTGTCCTATTGTAATTATCCAGGTGATAACAGCTCAGACAAGAACAAAAGCATCTCAGATATAGAAATCTAATGTCACTGAAAGTTCTTTAATGTCACAGGTGGATATTTTCATCCCTTTACAGGTCATGGAAACTGTTCACACAAATGTCCGTGCATAAATGATATGAATCCCAGTGTTTCCAATGACTCAATCTGCTTTGCAGAATCATGCTCACTTTAGCTGGTAAATGGGAAATAATATCCCCATCAGATTCACGTTTAGAGGACTTGTGCCCATAGGTTCAGAATACGTTGGCGAGGTCGAGACCGTGCGTTAATTCAATGAACTTTATTACGAACGGTAAAACAATGAATAACACGAGTCTGTAAGAGAGTCAACTAAATGATGCTGCATCCACAAGTGTGGCGCTAGAATGAATGACCTCGACAGAAAGCGCGCAAAACCTGCTCCCCGCGCCCACGCGCCCAATACTAGCTATTGCTTCACCGGAGATTGATTACGGCTAGCAGTATACCAGCAGTAAATTAGTCTATTGCTCAGCTAGCTAGTTCCAGAGTGAGGCAAAGCATTTAGATATTAATTGTAAGTTATTAGTGATAAAAGCACACATAAAGGTACACACATGGGTTTGAGTCTCAAATCCATCAATTGATGGAAATGCACAAACACATTAGTCCAAACGTTTTTAGCAGCTAGAAATTCTCCAAAATCATAGGTTAGGGTTTGAATTTTTTTTTCTTGCAAACCACACAATCAAAGAACCAAAGAGTTATTCGGGCTTCAAAACTTTTCTTATATTGGAGAAGGCCATGGGTTTAAGTACAAAGGACTGCAGAATAAAAGGCAAAAGTATAAACTGGCTACTTTCATCTGAAGAATAGTTTTGAAAAGCCTGATCTCTTCAAATTGGATTAGTACTGATTTCTTAAAAAAGAGCATCTTTTTCAATATTTGTAATGTTTTTGTGCTAGATATCACTGTACAATCCAGGTTTTATCATTCACTTCATTTCTTGCAGAAAACTCTTCATAAGTATTTGTTCATGTTGCTTTGATTTTCTTTGCTGGCTTCTGGAGTTTCAATTACTTTGATCAATGTTACTGAACACAACAGCAACATAAATGTTTGTTTCCATTTCAGGTTTCTCGAACAGAAACAAAGTAGGGTGAAGTTCCACTGCAAACTGATCTGTGAAAGGGCAATTATGAGGCCCTCATCACTTGCTGTGCAGTATTCATAAGTCAGATTTACAACCCACATTCAATCAGTGCATAATATAATGCCTGAGCTATTTTGAAGAAAGGTGCCTCGGTCATGTACTGATGTGTTCAGTGACTCCACAGAGAACCGCCAACCTACTTTCAACACATCCTTGACTTAGCAAATGTCAGCGATATGAAAGATGCCAGTGCATCTGCACCTCGCATTCTGTTGCTGGACTCAGTACCCGAGTATAGTGGTCATTCGGGGGCATTTGGCTTCTCGGCTTTATTCCAGCCATGCTGACATACTGTCATTTGAATGGAGTTGGCAACCTTCATTTTAAAGAAAAGGACACAAAGTGCTGGAGTAATTTGGTGGGTCAGGCAGCATCTCTGGAGAACAAGGATATGTGACGTTTCGGGCTGGAACCCTTCTTCAGACTGAAGAATGAACGCAAGTCTGAAGAAGGGTCATTATTCGAAACATCACCAATCCACGTTCTCCAGAGATGCTGCTTGGCCTGCTCAGTTACTCCAGCACGTTACGTCCTCTTTTGTAAACCGACATCTGCATTTCCTCACTTCTTCATTTAAAGGATATGTCAATTAAAGTTTTGTATTTTACTTCACTGTATAATTTCGTTATAATTATTTTACATTCTAAAAGAATCTAGAGGTAGTTATCTCCATCCAAACGTTTTAAATGCCTGTGTATCAGAGCTGTGAGTGGTGCATAAAGTGGCCTTGAAAACACCACCAGAAACTAGGTGGACACTCATGGCCCTGGGGATCATACGGGGTAAGTGTGAGGTCCAGTCTGATCTGCCGCGTATATTTTTCAGGTGGTGTTTTGTGCCAATTCTAGGCAGAATCAAAAGGCTACGTCAACATTTAGAGTTTATTTTATTGATTTTATTGCGGTCGCAACATTGAACATTTATTTGTTTATTTATAAATGGTAGCTTTGTTAATTCTGAGAAGATATCATCTTCTTCTTCCTCTTCTTCATCTTCTTCCCTTTCTTCTTCTTCTTCCTCTTCTTCTTCTTCATCTTCTTCTTCTTCTTCCTCTCCTTCCTCTTCCTCTTCTTCATCTTCTTCTTCTTCTTCCTCTTCTTCTTCTTCCTCTTCTTCTTCTTCCTCTTCTTCTTCCTCTCCTTCCTCTTCCTCCTCTTCTTCTTCTTCCTCTTCTTCTTCTTCTTCCTCTTCTTCTTCCTCTTTTTCTTCTTCCTCTTCTTATTCTTCCTCTTCCTCTTCTTCCTCTTCCTCTTCTTCTTCTTCCTCTTCCTCCCAGGACGGTTATGACACAAAAGATGACAATCAAGATTTGGTTGAGAAAGTCATGCCAACCAAACAATCTAGAAAGGCCCAGTACTTCCACCAACAAAATATACATTTGTTTCTTTATCCAAGGATTTTCACACCGTTAGTCTACATGCATTTATTCCAGTAGTAATAATTCCGAAAATGTACCTTCTGACAAGGCTTGGCTGTTACTCAATGTTACTCAGTGATTTGAATGTAACTCTTTAAGTAGCTCTTCAACAACAAGTAGTTTAAGAAAAGCGCCAATAAGTATTAACTCCGCTGCACTGTAGGGCAAGTCTGGCGTAGAGCTGTCCAGTTTCAGATTTGGTCAAGATGTTAACTACAATGAAAGGGAACCTATTGTTTCTTTAAGGTCAGAAGGTTATAATTGATACAGCATGACAATATCACTCTGCAAGCATCCAGTGAATTATGGATGTCAAGGTGACAGCACATTTGCCTCAGGTATTTACCAAATCCATTAGTGTTTCTGTAGGCACTCTCTGCCTATTAAGAATGTTCCCTTATGTAATAGTCAGAACTCTGCAGAGAAGAAATTTAATTCATATTATCATTGAAAATAATCAGTCTTCAAATCTGTAATGAAAAACACCACCTGCTTGTTTACCCACAGATCTCTCTCTGCATAATGAGCAATGTCATGCACATTGATTTTAAGATTTCTCTATTACCAATTTAATGTGTTCTCATTTTAAACATGATGCACCAGTATGCAATAAAAATATTAATTTCCAACATGACTACTGCACTATCACCGTACATTCTGTTCAAACAACTGGATGGATATATTACTATAAACACTTAAATAATTGGAAGAAGATTGCAAAGGAAAAAAAAAGTTGGAGCATCCTATACAAATATCACACGGCAGAACACATTTCTATGATCTTTTATATTTATAAGTTCGGACTATCATAAAAATGTGAATAATAGAAAAATCCTGATGAATATTAAACTAGATATTATTTATTACAATGCCCCCTACAGTCATTACAGCTATAGTAATGCCATTCACATAAATTTTACTTCATGATGACCAGGTTCGTTGGGATGATTTTTTCAATTATTTGCCATTGCCAGTTTACTTTACTGTAAATATCTAATTTGTATTGGAAATGATTTGGAAAAGATGCACGTTTTTCATTCTGTGAATATTTGGAGAATTGATATAAAAAAATGAAACCTCATTTCTGATAAACATTAGACACTGCAGAAGAAAGACTATATCACAAATATTTAAATTTACTTAATTTCATAAAGATGATATAATCATTTCCCATTACAGTTGGCGACAGAGCGAGGATGTAAATAATTGGAATGAAGTGAATCTTGCTACCCTTATGGCGCTGTAAATGTACTGTATTGGCAGTAAATGTAAACAAAACCCATATCCAGTCTAAACTGAATGCTTTTAGTTTAGATAATTTGTATTTCACAGCCTGCTTAAAGTAATAACAATTGTCCAAAAATCACATTTAAAAGAAGAAATTGTTGTAGCGATGGCTGATTGGAAATTTATACAAGAGACATCGATAACCATTTTTTCTGTGGCACTGCATATGATTGATATATTGCTAGATTGTCAGGGACATGTGTCAGACATATTTCTATTTGTAGAAACAAGGAACTGTAGATGCTGGTTTGCAAAAAAGGGTGCAAAATGCTGGAGTAACTATTTGTCATTTTCTCCCAGTGGTAAAATACCTTTATTTCTTTGACACTGCACAATGTTCTGTAAAAAAAAAAGAAACATGCAGAACTAACCCCAAATACTTTTATCAGCCCTCCAACAGCCCTGCGATTAGATCAAACATCACATACAAGTGAATTGGCTGGTGACTAATGAACTAATTTCAAAAGTGCAATTGTGTCCAATTATGAAATATTAAGAAGCTAAATTCCCAATTGATACCAAAGTTTCAGCTGTTGAAAACGAATTGAACAAAAGCTTTAGTTTTTTGGCACATGAGTAAGCTCTTTAAAAAACCTACATGCAGTTGGTGTCATGTTGCCTTTGTGCGCAAGAAGTATTGGAGTCACTGCTGATAAAACACACTATAAACAGGAGAAGATGTTATGATAGTCCTCTGATAATTTAAAACTTAGAAGTATTATCTTACACGCCTTTTGTTTCATATCCACACTTTGTTTCAACTGTACTCATGAACCCATTGTTCAGTCTGCCAAGGAAAGGAAGCATGTATTCACCAGTTGTGTTTAATTACCTAATTTATGATCCATTTGTTCATGCACTTCAGGTGGATGTGAATCTTCGTGGGATAAAGAGAAACTCCAGTCACCCACTACCACAGGGTCACAGCATGTAGTCAGCCATGCCATACTGTCTGGTCAACACAATCTTGCAGCCACACACTGGCTTAGCCCATTCCAGCAGAATCACCTTAGAGCCAACAGTAAGCATAGTCTGCATGTAACTTTTTTTTTAGGCCTGCAAGGACTTGTTAGCATTTGCATGTGCGATAAATTGCAAGATTAGGAAACTCAATGCACTAAAACATGTAACAAGTGACTCTAAATTTCCTAGAGCAAACAAACAGTGTTAGGAAAATATATACGCTTGAACTAAATTCTGAAGCAGCATTGTGGCCCAAGACCATTAGTGGGGATGGAGCTGCAGGTGTAAGGAGAGAAGTGTAAAATATTATTGCAAAAAGGCTTGGTCTTTCCTCCACAATACAGCACTACGTGTTTAATTGATTCTATATTAAGGCAGTTTCAATAATATTTGACGGTGCAGCTCATGTCACAAGTACAACTGATGGAGAAATCACTCTTGCAGCTCCCTCTTTTGCAAGAATCACAGCCCGTGATGAAAAAGCTTCTCTTGCAGCAGAACTCCCATGATATTCACTGATCTGCTGGGTTGGGAACATTAATAGCCAGTTATGAACACAGAAATTCTCATTCACAGCAATCAGCATAGCATTCATGTGGCTTCTTGGGAACTTTATACAACTCTCTTTGTCATCAATAAAATCTAGTATACTAGATTACTATTTGATTCCTATTTGTAAACATTCTATTGAAAAGGGAGATCAAAATACAATATAACATTATGATTTAAATATTCCAAAACACCCATGTGCACTCTCTTTTTTCTGGATATGACTGCGGAAGAAAAGATTAGATCTGACTTCTGCTGACATTCAAAAATATAGTCCTGAATTGTAGTGTTTGTAGCCCTATGTTAGGGCTGCCACAAAGTTTGTTCATAAATCATAGAAACGGTATATAAAGAAAATCTTATGGCTTGAAAAGAAAATAACTTTATCTTGCTGCTTTTGGAAAGCTTAAACATTCTAGGCGATCGGAGAATGGTTTAAAAAATGTTTTTTTAAAGGGGAGAAGATCTTAGATTGCTAAAGAAATTGATGACAGATTTCTAAAAACCATGACATCAAGATTGCACTTGCATAATCTACTTAAAATGGAAAAGAATTCATACACTATTTGTCAAGTTAATATCAAATCTTGCATGCTGACCTGTTCTGATCTTACAACTGATTAGGCTAATGATTGTTTTGTGATTTTAGGGTTTTTCCTTCAGTATTTTTGTTTTATTCACCTTAGATGTTTAATGTTTTTGCCTGCACAAATTCATATTTACTGCAAGAAATGACCTCTTCAGGGTTTTCCAGTAATCTTTCAGATCTGCAGCAGCCAATCATGCATAATTAAATGACTATGACTTCACATAATTGATGAGTCAGCCCTTGTCTATCATCTGTTGTCAGCTTACCTTGACCAAATGCAGCTCAATTTGTGCATGAAACAAATCCTTTGAATTATAACCATTTTCCTAATTCACTGAGCTGGCATTGTCCCGTTGACAGTTAAACAGAGAGTTTCACATCCTGGTGTGGATTGGCAATATAGTAAACAGCAAGGGTTACACAAAAAGCTGGAGAAACTCAGCGGGTGCAGCAGCATCTAAGGAGCGAAGGAGATAGGCGACGTTTCGGGTCGAGACAGCAAGCTTGGTTTAAAAGGTTCACAAGTCCACAACTGATTTTGATCGTCTTGGTGGCATATTGCACAGTGAAGCAGTGTTGGAGTACTCTTGGAACACATCAGATAGGTCCTTGATAAACTCAACACTACACATATAGTGAGAATTATGAACCATTGATAGTTTAATCTCTCTTAATGGTATTCATAGCAGATCAGATTGCAAGTTAGACATGCTGTAATTTTTAGGATGACCATGGTAAATAATCAGTTGGTTGCATGCTCCACATGCTGAGAGAAACATTGGAACACATTCAGGTGCAATTCTGTTGCTTGGACGTCCCAGAAATCAAGAATGGATGCATGGGTTCGCAGAATAATTATATTTCAATTACCCGCCTGTTTTGAATTGCAAGGGAATAAATCTGTTAGGTTTGACAGCCAGTCCCTCTCTAAGTAGAGAATGGCAATGAAACCGATTTTCTGCTGGTAGATTCTCTGTTGTGTGGCTGCTTACATAAGCTCTCGACTCCTACAAGATTGATAACTTCAGCATTAGCCAAGGGACCAAGGTGGGAATAGTGAGAGGTTGCTGCATTATGTGTAGGAATTCATACACTGTGGTATCCAATCTCCACGTGGAACCAAAGTAAGGGGACTTCCACTGTAGTCTCAGTGGGATACCACTTTTAATTTGGTGTTTCACTATCCCATGTCCATACAACAATGAAAAAGTGTAATGTGATGTTTACAAAGTGTTTCAAAGAGGAGTATGTTTGGAATTATATGCTCCCTTTAGATTTAATATATCGTGATCATTTCTGCATGAACCCACAACCAAAACATGAGCAGTGCCAACTTCCGTCAAAAGAAGGATGTTGTGCTCAAATGAATGGTGCAGTAGCCGGGTCATTTTAACTTTCCATGTTCAGTTACCACTGAGGTTTCATTTGAGCACAACAAAAATAAAAATAAAAACATTTTAACAAGGGAGTTTTATCCAAAGAGTGAATAAACAAATAATTGTTCCCAAACAAAACAACTGTCCTAATGTCATCCTTATTTCAGCTGTGATTCGCAACATCATTCATTCCAATGCAAGGGAAGCCAATTAGATACGAAGACAAAATTGGAACACTTATCTGGTACACCAAGACAGATCTTGGTGATCCATTTGCCCAGCCATCTATGGTTCCTCACATTTGTACTTGCTTCTCTGGGTGTGAAAGACCAAATGCCTAACCCACCGCTGTCAGAACAATGAACGTTTCAATGTCGCTGACATTTACACATCTAACAATTATTAAAGCTGAAGTAAATAATTAAAATATGTAAAGTTATTTATAAAGTAAATAAAAACATTAACCTACATTGAAATGATAAATTAATTTGCCTATCCCCATACCTCCTATACCACAACCCAAAATCCTCTTTGAAATTAGCCAACTGGATTTAGTAAATAGAAACATTGGGGTATCTGAATATGACAAGGATCCAGCAATGGATCAGCAACATTTTCAGGACTTCAGCATTTCACAGTGCCAGCAATGTGAACTTACATTTGTTCAAAAGGCTAAATTCCAGTTGTTATAGAAGGCATCATCACATCCCAGTCACTGCTGATCCCAAGCACTTTCTGCCACAGCTGGGTCAGTCTGTGGGTTCCAGAATGGCCTAAATAGTCATCTCAGTTCCAATATCACCATAGAACACAGACCAGTGCAGAACAAGAACCTGCCCTTCGATATATCTGTGCCAAACATGATGCCAAGACCAACTCTTATTTGGCTGTCCCCAAAGGGGAGCGTTAACATTACTACCATCCCTTGGATAGTAGAATTGGAAAGAAATGCTTGGAAAATTTAGTTTAACCTTAAATGTGTTAAATTCATAACCTCTTTAATAACAGCATTATCATATTTTGTCCATGTTTCTGTGAAGTAGTATTGTACATTTATTTATTTGCTAAGTGAACTGCGTAAGTGCCGTTTACTAACAGTTTTCTCTGATGTCAAAAGATATAATGTATGCCAGTGTAAGCTCCACAATTCCTTGGTATTGCCTGATGATCTTATCACTGAGGTTGCTCGTCAAAATCGTGGCTTGCTAGAAAAACAAGTCTCGTTCATCATTTCATTTCCAACAAAAGGAATCTACAGTACCAGTATTTCTGACCTACATCACATTCTCTCACAACACTGAGAAGAAAGTGTACTGGTTGTATTGGAAAATAAACTGCTCTCACTTGCTCAAATAATATTTCATTATAAGCTTCAGAGTGTATTTGTCACCATTACTAAATGCTCCCTAAATGTGAATTTAATGCCTAGTGATGGTCATAAGAGGAGTGTTATTTATGTTGCCTTCTAACTGTCATTCAGAGAGCAACAATTAATTATGCAGGAATATGGTCCACTTTTTCCACCAGTTCTAGATTAGTTAAAAAGCACATAAATCTCACGGTTATTCTTATTCTAACCCTTCAATACTTGTGCCTAGAAAACTACTGTATAATTGAAAGTTGTCTCTCTAGATGCCAGAAAATATTTTTGTACTCATTGTAAATAAAGAAGATAGCAACCATCCAGCCTCCATGGACACGACTCATTACCCTACATTATTAGTCCATTTTGTCCATTTACAGAATAGCTACAAGCAGACCCTTCCTGTATTTTCTAACCTGGCTACCTGAATACAGCACAAACTTTAGAGCTGCAAAGGTAGAAACTGATCTTCTGTGAGCGAACCTTTTAAATAAAGGATTCATTGAAGGAAGATGTCCAAATCTTCCAAAAAAAGTCAACTCCAGTATACAGAATGAGAAGCCATTTATAATTGTATATACATTTGTAAACTGCGTGAAGTTGTTTTAGTGTGTCATATGTAGGAGGGTGACTGGCACGACTGCAGGAAGAAACTTAACTTGGTGAATTTACCTACACGTTGGCAAATTTTACTTCGGAGTCACGTGAGTGACTACGTGAAGACCCCGCCAGCACGCATGCGCGACTTATCGTCGAACGCATTGCGGAAGCGACAGTCGGGAGGAAGCTTTGCTCCACCAGCGTAAGTTTAAAAGACAACCGGAGGTAAGTACTTACCATTCTGGAAAATACTCTGTGTGTGTGTTTTCACAGCCAAGAGGAACAGCATGGAGTCCAGGAAATCGAGGAGAGCAGCGGCAAAAATTGCTGCTGTCGAAACCAGCCAGCAGCGTGCCGGATCTCCAGAGCTGCAGGTGCTTCCAGCAGCTCCCGACTTCTCGCCGCAACAGACCGCAGGTACGCCGCAGTCCAGCGGCAAAACCACCCGGAAGTCGGACAGGTCCGTAGACTCGGCTGGGTCCGGACCTGAGGACACCCCGTTCGCGGATAGCGACGGCGGGCGTCTTTCCCGCATGGAGCGGATGGTGGAGCAGTTGCTCCAGCAGAGTCACAGTGGGTCTCTTCGCAGACCCACGGCAGCTTCCTGTCAAGGACTGCCAAATGTCTCACCCTCTTCGTAGGGGAGCATTGGAGGTCAGAACTGGGCTGACCCTGAAGAAGGGGACATGGCTGAAGACTCACCTGTGTTAGGGGTGCCGCAAGAAGAACTATTGGGTATGGTCAACAAATTTGCTATGCCTACCCAAAAAGGACTGCCATTGCATCCCAAGGTGGCAGCCAGTATTAATTACATGGCAACAAACCAGCTGCAGGAACAAGCAATTAACAACACGGCAGAAAAATACCTTGCGCCAGAGAATTGTATTTCTCTTAATGTACCTGCTGTCAACAACCCCATTTGGGGCAACATGAGCCCGACCATAAGGAGCCAGGAGGTGAAACTCCAAAGAATCCTCAAACTGCTGGCTGCTGGGATTACAGCAGTAGCCAGAAATATCAATGGAGTTGAGATGCCTGAAGAGCTGCAAGACACTCTAGCACTCCTGTGCAATACGCTGTTTGAAATCAACAGCTACAGGAAGAGCATCATAAAACCTGCACTCAATCCCAAATTTGCGGGATTATGCAGGCCCAGCAGTGCACAGCCGCCTACATTGCTGTTTGGGGACAACCTCCCTAAGCAGGTTAAAGACCTGGATGAGGAGGCCAAGGCAATCGGCATGATAAAGGTGCCAACCACTCCAAAACCCCATATCAGCGGCGGCAGCACCCCTACACAACCACCAGGCACCGCTACAACGAGAGACCATCTGGTGGTGAAAGCTCGAAGGCCGGCCCACCTGCACAACGGTCTTTTTTAGACCATGGCCCAGCCCGGCCTTCTTGGAAAATGCGCCAACCCCACAATGCAGCAACACAACAGAACAAGAAGTAACAGAAACAACCAACACAGCACCGCCGGTAACCATGGAGGTAGGTAGATCTGGTTGCCTCGAAAACATTGCATGCAAAACTCATCACGGGTTGGGGGACGGTTGCACTTGTTTCGTCATGTGTGGAGCACGTTTACCTCGGATCCTTACATACTCGGAAGTATTCAGGGATATAAAATTGAATTTGTTTACCAACTCCCCATCCCAGTTCAGCATACACCTAGCCGGAAGTTTATACTTTAACAAAAAGAAAGGACAGAAGGCCATGCTGAACTTTTAAGATTAAACGCAAAAGGGGTAATTGAGAAGACAAACAGAGAATCTCAAGAGTTCGTATCAAACATTTTTACCAAAAACAAAAAAGACGGCGGATGCCGCATAATTATAGATTTGACCGAACTGAATACTTCCGTTCAGTATGCCCATTTCAAAATGGACACGTTTGTCACAACCAAACAGCTAATCTCCAACAGGCACTACATGGCTTGCATAGACCTAAAGGATGCATACTATTCAGTACCAATACACAAGGATCATTGGAAATATCTGAAATTTGGCTGGATGGGACAGCTTTGGCAGTATAAGGCCTTACCCAACGGGTTATCAATGGCACCCAGGCTGTTTACCAAATTGTTAAAACCAGCTTTGGCACATTTGAGGAAACAAAACCATATTGTTATGGCCTACCTTGTTGATATTCACATTGTAGGGGAAAATTTAGAGTTGGCTACATTGGCAGTATCAGCCACAAAGCATCTTTTTCAAAAGCTGGGATTTATCATTCATCCAGATAAATCAAAATTGAGACCCTCCACTACCATGGATTATTTGGGGTTCACTATCAATTCTGTTCAAATGTCTATCACCTTGCCACCAAACAAAGTGGGAGACTTGACGGAAGCATGTAAAAGCCTCACTAGCATCAGAAAACCATCCATTCGGCAAGTAGCCAGAGTGATTGGGAATCTAGTGGCTGCATTACCAGCAGCACAATTTGGACCACTCCATTACCAAAATCTACAAAGAGCAAAAATATTAGCTCTTAAAACTCATGCAGGCCATTTTGATAGGCCTGTGGAACTACCAGGGGAAGCTAATTAGAGTTAAATTGGTGGATAGACAATATTCAGCTTTGTTCTAACCCCATCACTATTATGAATCCCACGGTTACTTTACAGACTGATGCCAATGCAAAAGGTTGGGGAGCAACTAATACCACCTCTAGTTGTGGTGGCAGATGGCGTGCACAAGAATTAACCCTGTTTGGAGCACTAGGGATTAATTATCTAGAAATGCTGGATTTCATGGACTCCGGTCCTACTGCTCAGACATGCACCATTTGCATGTACGATTACAGTTTGATAATACCACTGTGGTGGCATACATTAATCATATGGGTGGAATAAAGTCGATAACATGTGATAAATTGGTTAATAATATCTGTCACTGGTGTCTGGAAAGGAATATATGGATCTCAGCCACTTACCTTCCTGGTAAGCTAAATACAGTAGGTCATGCAAATTCAACGACAACACCGAATGGATGTAGGATCGGAAATTGTTTCCCGATATTATAGAACGATATGGGATACCAGATATCGACCTTTTTGCATCCAGATTAAATCACCAACTACCAACATATGTTGCTTGGGAACCAGACCCTGGGGCAGTAGCGATGGATGTTTTCTCGCTATATTGGGGGGATTTGTTTTTCTATGCTTTTCCCCCCTTCTGCCTCATCAGTCGGGTCTTACAAAAAAATCAAAGACACTGCTTCGGGTATCCTGGTTGTTCCCGACTGGCCTACCCAACCATGGTTCCCAGTAGTACACAATATATGGCCGCAGAACCCTGCATTCGGAACAATAAACGTCCAAGCCTGTTGGTACACCCTGTGACAGGGGAAAGTCATCTGTGGCATGACCGAATTAACCTGTTGGTTTGCAGATTCTGAACAGGCCATTTCTGGACTACGGACTCTCCGACAGGACGATAAATGTCATCACAGCGTCGTGCAGGGAGTCCACCAGAGGACAATATCTACCATATGTGAAGAAATGGGAAGTGTTCTGCACCAGAACGAACACTTCATATGACACAGCCACCATCACTGAAGTGCTGGAGTTCCTGGCTATCCTCCATTTTGATGAGGGATTGAGCTACAGTGCCATTCATTGTGCCCGTAGTGCCCTATCCAATTATCTGGGGCGAGGGTGTGATCACCTGGCTGTGGGATCATACCCACTGGTATCTAAACCGATCAGGGGTATATTTAATTCTAATCCCCCCAGGCCCAGATACACCCATACATGGGACATAGGCATAGTGTTGACTATGCTTCGAGGATGGACACCTATATCGGGACTCACACTGGATAAATTAACCTATAAAATGGTTATGTTAATGGCACGTAACAGCACAACGGGTCCAGTCCCTACATAAATTAAGTATGGACGCCATGTACATTAAAACATACAAGATAACTTTCCTAATACAGGGGTTACTTAAACAGGATAGACCCGGAACCACTGGCCAAAAATTAGAATTTCTGGCCTATCCTGCAGATTGTCGGCTCTGCATCGTGACATATATATTGCGATATATAGAGGTCATCAAGAGTCTCAGGGGCACGGAGAAGGCTTTACTTATTAGCCACAAACGCCCTCACCATAAGGTCACAGTACAAACCATTTCCAGATGGTTAAGGGTGGTATTGGGTGCAGCGGGGTTGGACACTAATGTTTTCAAATCTCACTCCACCAGGGCTGCATCCACATCGGCGGCAAGGATGATGGGAGTTCCAATGGACCACATCCTTGCAACAGCGGGTTGGAGCAATGAACGGACTTTTCAGCGCTTCTATAATAAACCCGTGGCCACTCCCGAGACATTTGCAGGAAAAATTTTAAGTTCTGTTTCATGATTCATGATTGCAAATGGCAGGGGCATTATTATTTTAGGTATGAAATAAATACCTTTTTGTTTTTCAGCACAGTTTCATGTCTGAAATACGTTACATCATAGCATGGCAGTGTGTGAGCATGGGCTCGTTCTAGGGCATGAAATCACAGAGCTTTGAAATCTTCACGTAGTCACTCACGTGCTCCGGAGTAAAATAGTAAGATTAAATGAGAACTTACCAGTTTGAAGTTTGATATTTATTTTATGGGGAATTACGATGAGGGATTACGTGCCCTCCGCTCCCAAACCCTCTATTATAAAGGTCAACTGATATATAAAGTTCTCTCTTATCTTACTATGTTAGTCAACTTTGGTATCTGTGATTTCACACCACTGCTTTGAAGAATGTCGCGCATGCGTGCTGGCAGGGTCTTCACGTAATCCCTCATCGTAACTCCTCATAAAATAAAGATCAAACTTCAAACTGGTAAGTTCTAATTTAATCTTACTATTTTTGCACAAAACTGTTATTCATTTGGGACAAAACAAGTGAAGACATAATTAGCCTGTGGTGTAATGAACAAGTAGAGAATGCAATGATCAGATATTAAGGCATAATTAATTGTTGCTCTTAGAATGAGAGTTGGAAGACAACAAAAATAACACTCCTCATATGACCATCAATCGTTACGCTACAGACATTAAATAAATACTTATTACCTCCTGGCTGATTTCATTCAATAATCACAAAGTGTTAAAATAGAGCTCTGATGACGAAACACAGCAGCAGATATATAATAAAAGAAACAGGTCACTGAAAGGCATTCTAACTTATTTTTCTGTTTCTTTAATATAAAAGGACTCGAGTTGCCGTTCATGATGATGCCCCACCCCCTCATCCCTGTCAGCCTACCTCCTGCATCGGTTACCATGGCAATGAGCCAGATGAGTCACCTCAGCACCATAGCTAACATGGCAGTGGCAGCCCAAATGCACAGTCCCCTCTCAAGAGCAGGAGCTTCTGTTATCAAGGTAAGACGGAAACCACTGCAATTTACACTTACAATAACTGGCATCAGTATTTCATTTTGTTTCTTGATCAGTGTCTAAACTGTTGAATGCTTTTTTCCCCCAAAGGCTGTTCCATATCAAGATATGACCTAATATTACTTAAGAATAATGGGATTGAATACACCAGGTTAAAATTTCAACAAAAAAAATAAATCTTGCATTAATGATTTAATAGCAGTCTGGTCTGAAATTTGTAGACTGCAAATCTGATTTTAAATCCAGATGTGGCAACTGAACACACACAGCTTATCCATAATAACAACTGTTGGGCCTTCCCTCAAAGGAGCAGCCCCAAATTGCTGATACTATCGCAGATCTCTTAAATTAGTACAGCTACATCAAATGGTAGATAGTTAAGTCTTTGGGATTCCAGGTTCTTGTCCTGTCCTGAAGGTAGAGAGGAAAATGATGCACGGAATGCAGAAACTGTTGGATAAGCTTCAAAATGGCTGATAGAAATTGATAATCATTTTAAACTGCTGACCCTGCACATTAGAAGGATCTGTCCTTATTGAGTTGGCAGCAGGGTGGCAGGGTGATGTGAATAGCAGTGTGGGAAAACTTGCCCATCCTAGTTCTAAGAACTAGTCCACTCGTATTCTAAAAGTATGAATTAATTGGGTCACCCTAATGCCACAAGGCTATTCCTTGAAAAAATCCTTAATAGTAGAACTGCAGAAGGTTATGCGTGACTAGCCATGCAGCTTCTTGTCACTGTGTCCAGCAAAACATAGTTGATGCTCCAATGCTTTCATGTAGAGCTTACAATGTTTTGACAAATGTTAGCCACTCCTTTTCCATAGAAAATAATGCAGTTGGCTGATGCATTATATTCCGAGGCGGAATTGATTTAAAAAAACCCCAATCTTTTTCAAAGAATTCTTAGCATTTAATCTCCTTCCAACGTTTGTGTTTTGTCGTCTTTCTGAATGGTGTTACTCAAACCTGGGAAGACACACTGGTGACCCACTCTTGGGCCTCTCTCTAATGCCAATTTGATGTGTCCACCAGGGGGCATGAAGAAACATCCAATTTTCCATCCTTTTTCATGTCAAACTTCACATTGCTGTTTTTCCAACATGCTAAGCTGAAGTTGAACAGCAGCACCTTTCTTGAAAAAACGCCACCAGTGTACAAAGCAAGTACAACAAACCAAACATGAACATTTGAATGTTACCTTTATGCTACATTAAAATGCTGCAGAAATGTATTATTGTTGAGCAAATCTGATTAAATTAACAAGTGATGTGACAGCTGATGTCTGCCAATTAATTGTTGGCCATGGCATGAGAGTTCTCTTTTTTTACAAACTGAATATAATTTAGATTAGATTCATTGAAAGTATGACATCAATTCACACTATGTAATACATTTCGCAGAACAGTATTGAAAATCCTTCCTGTAGTGACAGGAGGTAATGGTGCAAATCTTTGGAGAATAGCCTTGTTTAGGAGCAAAAGGATAATGTGATCACCATAACCTTCATAAACCTGTCACAACTGGTACTGGTTGCTTTGATGGTTGGAAACATAATATAAAAATAAAAGCACTACCATCTGCAATGGCAAGTAACCTTGTTATCTGCAATCATTATTGGGTGAGATTGGTCCTTTCCCCATGACAAAGCTATATCTGGCATTAAAAACCTTAACATTGTTAAGATCTCTACTGAGAGGAAAATAAACTGATTTTTATTTGGTCAGATATTTCATCTTCAAGTCAAAATTTAGTCTTCCTGTTCTGTTGGACAATCATGTTTCATTTGATTTAATGCTGAGTTAAATTCTGATATTCCAAGCAGACATGTTACCCTCAACCAAAGAATTAAATAAATCAGCTTAACATCCTAGTTTTGCTTTGCAGAAGTACTGTGTAAAGTATTGTGACCCATTATATGAATATAAAAAATGAATTGCCAATACCTAAACAACACAAGCCAATAGTATAGCCATATATATTTTCTGTTTATCCTAACCAAAGAAAATGGATTGAAATAAATAGACTTGATGTATTTTCTCTCTGCACAGGCGGATAGTTTCAAGTGCTCACACATGTATGATTACTTTCATCGTTAAGCTTTCATTGCTTGGTTTAATGTCATACCATTAGTCACTTGATTTATTTAGCAAATGATATAGTTACTTATCAGATTTAAAACAGGCTTCCACAGGATAGTGGTTACCTAATGAGGCGATACATGTAGGGCTTGAGTAACAAAATGCATATTGACTCATTAGCTCACTGACTGATAATAGGTTTGTTTAGTTACATGCTTAAGCATAATTCCTAAACTAGTCATGCCTTAAAATAACAAGGCATTAAAATAGTTGCCTAGTATCATATTTAAATGATCCCTCGGGGCACAGATGTTTCATTCCATGATACAGAATCCTACTTCATTTATATTGGGAATTAGTTCACACAAGTATTTGTGCTTCTATTTCCCAACCAATTTCCTCCATTTCAATATTCACTGAACTGAAGGCAGCTGAAAGCTTGTTTTATGATCACCTTTCTGTTACAATGGTCAAATTGAGGAAATGCTACATTAGACAGTTTATAATAGGGTTCAATTTGTACTGATCTTGACGTTCAAACTTGAATGCCTAGATCATGATATGGGCAGTATTTCTCCTCCAATCCACAATTGCTGGGGCTAGTATAAAAGCTCTCCAACTGTGAGCATAGGGCTGGCCCAGAAGCAATCTTTGTCATTCTAAGACTTAATCACCCTTTGGTAAAAACAGCTGAATCAATGGAGCAATATCATGCATAGATTTGCATCAGCTTGGCCTGATTACCGGTGCTCATCATCAAGACAATTTGGATTTGAGCTTTAATGCAGATTCTGAGAATAGAAATGTGACCAACTCTCTAGTGTCACATGAGGGATAATCCTGTGAAAGACTGTGGCTCAGCTGGTTGCTTTCAGATCTCCAAGTCATTGCTGAGAGTAAAACAGGGAGATGTCCCAATGGCCTAGACAGCATTCAATTGTCACAGCCAGATTAACTGGTCATCCATCCAACTGCTCTTTGTAGGTTTTTACTGTAAAGAAAATTGCTGCCATGTTTCTCTCCATAAACCATTGCATATGAAAGCAATCTGCTGTAAATGAAAATACGTTAATTGTAACAAATACAATAGGACACTGCATCTGTGCAAAACACATAGCAGATGTAAAGTTAGATTAGGAGACAATTGTACCAGGCAACTTTTGGAAATAAGTTGTCCTCAGATAAATTATTAGAATGCTGCTGTAAAATAATGAGCAGTCAATCTGTCCCCAAAGGTACATAGATTTTATGGAGAAATCAAGAATAGAAATTAAAAAATGGTTTAAAGAAACAGTGGATTCTTTGCTTAGTGTAAGACACTCCACTGAATTAGAGCTCATATACATTTCTATAGTGCACAGCCACTTTAGAATATGGGCACTAACAGTTTGCAATTTTATTGTGAGGGGGAACTCTGTCAGAATTAGCAACACCTGCTCACTAACCAGATAGTTGATTAAAATAATCCCACTAATGCAATTTATGTTGTGCTCATTCAAGATATTTCTGGCAAATGCCCAGTCAGTTCAAATCTGCTAAATGCAAGCTTATTTCCTGCAAGGGTCAAAAGGGCCATCATGGAAACACATGATCTCACATGTTTATTTGGGTGTACATTCACTGCTTGCCTGCAGAAACCTCTTCAGTCAACATGGACTGTCAAAAGTACAATGAATATAGATTAAATTTTGTTGTTGCAAAATAAAACATTTGGATTCATTTTCATCTTCAGGCCCAAATTAATTTCTGTTTCTACTGAATTTGTAAATGTGAATGTTTGTTGGCTCTTAGAATAAAAGGTATTCCAGAAACCTGAGGCTGGGAATTTAAAGGATATATTCCGCAACCATTTTAGGCGATGCACTACAAAATTGACCCGGAATATTCTTTCACTCAAAATAATACATCCCAATTGCTCATGCACTGTCAATTTTCCTCCTCACTTACAGTAATTCTTATCCCTCCAGGAGCTTTCCTTGGATCTGGGAAAGCCATCCTGAATGTTTCTCACTTCCTAAAAATTGACATTGCACTGGTAATGTGAACATTCCATTCTTTTCTTCTTTTGTTCTTAAATTTCCCGCTTCCATTTCTTCTTGTCACCAGCAATATTGTACAATATGCACTTTTGTCCTCCTGATGACGTCAGACTCCTAACATTGTCCTACAATCTTAAAATGTTGGAATTCCTTACCTTCCTGCTATAATCATTATGCTTCAAGCTTTGGCGCCACTTGCTTTATCACCCCTTTCACTCTTTTGAACCACAGTGCCATCATTTACTAACGGCCTTCGCTTTAATTGATTGTTTAAACAACATTTCACTTTATTTCAGATTCATGTAACTATTTCATATATATTTAAAAAAACCCATCCTGTGTTTATTTGAAAGTTTAACATAACCTTCACATAAGCTTCATCAATTGCAACATGGAACATGCCTTGAAATAATTGACCTTTTATTTGTTGGGAAATGGCTCAGAGATTTTTTATTCACCCAATCAGAGAATAGAATGTCGGTTGGCCATTTTGTCAATGTTAAAGGCAAAGGCAAGCAAACTCCTATTTGATGTTACCCTATCAACTGATAACTGAATGTCCAATTATCTTACAGAAGCGATTTTGAGTAACTTTTTTGTCAAACAACAGAGCAGTTAACTCATATCATTTGAAAGCAAATCAAACAAGGTTCATTAGCTTCATTCAATGACACACATGCAGATTTATTCTGAGTGAAATGACAATCTAACAACATTAACAATTCTTTGTCATACATCAATTTCTATACTTGAGTCAGCCCTATTTCCCACCACTCCAACTCATAACTCCTTGATAATTCCTCCTGTATTTTTCCTCCGTTATTTGAGTGGATGGAAAGTGGAGGCCATCACCCAATAATACTCTGTGGAGTGAAATGATTTCCCCGTTTTATTTGTGAAATGTTCTCTTGCTGTGATAGTCTCCATCAAACATGCTCATTAAAACTGCTGATCTTTCCCATTGAAGGGAACAAAACATGAGCCTGCCAGACATACACTGATCTTCTTGGGGGTCCAACACGAGCTCCCAAATTACTATTCCTGTTATTTTTCTTGCTCATCGTTATTGTTCACCAACATACAGTAAGTATTCCATCAGACCTGAGGTATATGGAGTACAACATGGGCTATACCAGTTCAAATTTAATTATGTTAGAATACGGCCTGCACAGATTAAAAAGTAATGAGGGTGGGAATGATTTACTGTATAGAACTGAGTGCAGTCTGAGAATGAATTTTATAGAATAGGACCACCATAATTATGAGTAAGTTTTATTCTGAGGAGTAAATTATTTTTCATAGTATGCCTTGGATAATGCATTCATGTGGAAACGTCCCTTCTATTGTGTTTTGTTTGAAACAAATGAAGAAATGTAAATATAAGCAGAAAATATATTGATTTTAAGATATTAACAAATATGATTGTCAAAGTGATTTTTCATTGTAACCCACAGTGGCATAGAGATTTGTAGAATTATCAAACCTTAGTGTTTTCATCATAAAAGGAAACAATATACTAAAGTGTTTACAAACCTGAATGAATAATTAAAATTAACCTTATATTTCGGAATGTAGGGAATGCCACTACAGGCCGGTAAAGGTTACACTCATCTACTTGGACAACCTCTTGAATTTTTGTTCTGCCACCAGGAGCGGGTTCATAATAGCCCATCCCCAGAACCATCCCTTGAAGATAGCCAACGGCCTGGAAGTCACCCTTCTTCACACCAGAGCAGCAGTATATCTAGTTCACCATCCCAACATGATATTGCCTCTGACAGAATATGTAAGCAAGTTCCTCTTGTTGTACATTTTGAACCATTACACATGGTGCAGTGATTTCTGCTCTTGTTTGTGTGTTAGATTTGCTTGTTGTGTGAGATTTTCCTCTTGGTTTCAAATACAGGTTGTGTGACCTGTCATAAATTATTGTAGAGTTACGCATGATCTATGCTTTAGTATGTAGGAAGGAATTACAGATGCTGGTTAAAAACCAAAGATAGACACAAAAAGCTGGAGTAACTCAGCGGGTCAGACAGCATCTCTGGAAAAATGGAATAGATGATGTTTTGGGTCGAGACCCTTCTTCAGAGTCGGGGGAAAGAACTCTCAGTCTGAAGAAGGGTCTCAACCAGAAACGACACCGATTCCTTTTCTCCAGACATGCTGTCTGACCCGCTGAGTTACTCCAGCTGTTTGTGTCTACCTATACTTTAATGTTGGCCAACCATACGCCAATGAAGAAATAAAAATTGTCTGCTAAATTTCAACAAGAATCTCACTCCAGGATAGTTTCAATCATCTTGAATCACCTTTAATCACTTTTTTGGGGGCAGCTAGACTATCTTGCATGTATAATATACATATGTTGAACCAATGGCAAAAGAGATATGGAATGATGTAAATGCTTCAAAGCTTAAAATTAGCTATTTAATGTTCAGTGGATTTACAGGAAAAAATGTCATGTTAAAAAGCATAAATCTATCAAAAACATTATACACAATTTCAAACATTTCCCATATCATTGAGACCATAAGTCAAACAGTTGTAATTGGGGCTGCACTCCTCCACACTAGCATTTGAAGAGACATTTATATAAAGATTTCTACAGAAACAGCAGAGTAAGCACCAATTGTAACAATCACATAATATTGAAAATCTATATTAATTTTGGTTATGTGTGCAGTCATCTGTATTTTCTTTGTTCTAACATTGGCCCTGTCTACGTTCCTGTGCCCATAGTTCTAAAATGGTTGGGTTATGTAATCTTGTCACTCTGAGAAACAACCTGGAGCCTGAGGCACTTAAAAACTAATTTCCTCATTTACTATTTTTTCTCACTTTCTCGGCAAATGTCGTTTATGTTGATCAACATGAAGAATTTATACATATTTTAATTTTTTAATGCTAATTCACGGTCATGATTAAAATTATCAGTGTGACATAATGCATTTTAACGTTATAATTGAGCTTAATATTAATGGTTTCGGCCTCTCCAAAATGCTGGCTTTGAATGAGCTGAATTTTGAGTGTACACTCGCAACCTGTCTATTTGGCTGAATGCTCCAGGACATGTTGCTATTTCTTGGTCAACTAACATGATTGCTCACTTCCTTAGCTTCCTGTTGGACAGCTTGTACTCGTGTAATTTTGAAATATAGGTGCAGATTACAAAAAGTTTGAAGGTTACATTGTTATTTTATATGAATTTTATGATATTGGAATGGGAGGACATGGTAGGGAAATGAATCACCAGAAGATGACTGGACATGCATTGTTAAATTTAGTTTGCTATATTTTTAGGAATTTTAAAGCATATGCTTAGCTGAGGCACCGTTGATGTAAGAAATACAGAAAGAAAACTGAGCAAACCAGGTTATGAGTAAGTGCAATGGATAGCTTGTCTGTCAGAAAGGTAGAGAGAAAAAACGTCTTCCTTAATTTAATGTTAGTTCAAAATTAACCCCAAATGATCGCTGATAGAAGCTGGAGGAAAATAAGAGGTAAATAACTTTAAGGACTTGGAGCCTTACGCTTCTACATTACCAGCTGTGAGGAGGTAAAATTAAAAAAGAACAGTGGGTTGGATTATCTAAGAGAAATTTCAAGGGACTGAACATATAATTTAAATGGGTAGAGATAACAATAGCAATGGGAATGAAAAGGTAGGAAATGGAGAAGGATAGTCATCTAGTGATGGGGAAGATAAAATAATCACCTGTTGCATAATCCCACAACAAGATATTTTGTAACCATTGACTGTCTTGGGTCAGTAATAGCAGTTACTTCCGAACTAGAGGATGTAGTTTCAAACTGTATATCGGAAACTCAAGAACATAGACCAACATTGCACTACGATCTAGACAACCAATAGACTGTCACGTGATAACGCATCTAATTCTTCACACAAGTTCATATCTTACTCCAACTTTGTTGATGTGTATGAAATGTCCAAAAAATAATTTCCTTTTTTTTCCCCCCACTACTAGTTTCAAGTTACAACAACAGAGTACAGGAGGGATTGACTTGGAAAGACTTGGTTTATTATTTAATCAGTTTTGGAGGGTATGAGTCTGATGTATGCTGGATGCTCCAGCCTGTTTGGGCCAATCAGAGAGCTTACACCTCTCAGAAGTTCACAAAGCTACCACAATGTCATTTCAAAATACAGCAAATAATATCGCATTAAAAATCACTTCACAACTTTCTTAAAGGTGTTTTTATATATTTTTTACAAGCTTTGTATTTGATAATCTAAGATTTTGCAGATTGCAGCTACTAGTGTAGCTGTGAAATGTTAGCCGGAGTTTGGCCGGATGTTTCCATACTGTATCACTCTATGGCTATTACTCACAAACACAGTTTAATTGCACATCTATTTTAGTTGCTCACTGAGTATCTGTGTGACAGTATTCTTCCTTATTTTTCATAGTTTGTTGTGATTTTCTTTTTGCTCCTTTGTTCACACAAGATTTGAACCAATCACTGGAAAAAAACTTCATTTACAATGATCCAATTCACATCTTGAGTGTGACAAGCAAAAATGTCTTGCTAATTTTGCTGGAAAAATCGGCACATGTACACACAGATTTGAGGGCATTTGTCACCTTCATTGCATTGTCAGTAAATGGGCAGGTTGAGGCAGAACAATTGTTCATTGGAAACCCTGCTGCATTTGCATTTCAATTCCCATTCATTTTAGTGAAAGAATAACAATAAATGTAATGGTCTGTGAGAATCATTTCCAATATTACTGTATATCATGTTAAATAAACATAAATTATTCAAGGAAATTTTAAGTCTTTAAATATAGTTAGATTAGGGGCTCCGCAAAAATAATTAGAAATAATTTCAAAATCAATTACAGAATGTTAATTCTCTATTAAGAACATTTTGCAACTATGGCTGTGATGTTACACTAAAATGTTAATATTTTAGTACAAACATTTTTTATTTAATTATTTTTAAAAGTGGCCATTTTCTCTGGAAATTGCATCATTATTCTAATGATGAGTTTTTCCCATGATTTTCAACAGTGATTTTTGTACGTAAGTGGTATCCTTAAAACCTTAATCAGCAGGAGAGAACTATATATCATCCAAGAACATGGCATTGCATTGCCATCTAAATTTTTAGTGAGTTTGTGGAATTTGTGGTCAACTATTATCCTTGAGGAGAAAAATATTGTTTTGATGTAAATACATTTTATCCCCTTAAGAAATTGGTATCCAGACTTCAGGTTACTACAATGTTTAATGTCTGGTATTTGGGAGAATAAGGAAAAATGTGAATGGCTAAACTAAAATTCCAGTACTGGTTCGGGTGGATAAACTGTGGAATATTATGATTTTTTGCCAACAGCTGGTCAGCCGAGAGAAGGAGAGATTGCTGATCACGATAATGGTCCTAATATAAAGAGAAGCCAAAAGGAAAAAGGTAGGACAGCTTATCAAGTAATTTAAAAGAAAGAGAAAAATAAATAGCTGCATAACTGTACTCTTAAAGCCATTAAAACAGACTTTATTTACCATTATTTCCTGCATAAATAAATGCCAGAAAAATGATATTCACATGAGTCAATAAAGTATTTTTGTCACTTTGCAATATCATACGAGAAACATTTGTAATTCCTCCACCCTTCATTTACCCATTCTAGTTTCCTCATCTTAACAATACCTATTTTCACCATGACATATTTTAGATTGCTTTATATAAATGTTTTAAAGTTGTGCGAACAAATGTATAAATGGCTGGCCTGAAAAATAGCAGGAATTTAATAATGATGTACAGTTTCATAGACTATGTAAAAATGTTAACTAGGACATTTGCAAATTGTATTTCGGTTGGACTTCTGAGAGCTCTTAAACAAAAAGTACAACATTTTACACATCATCATGCAGTGGTTGCTAACGGTTAAGTCAGTGTTACCATGTGACTAAGTCCAAATAAAGAAGCACATATTTTATACATTAGGATTGATATATTGTTGCATAACATTTCCAGCTGCAGTCATTTCCTTCCATTTAATCACAAATAGAAACTTTCCAATAAAGATTTAGCTTTTATTAGGCATTGATCTCATCAGGAATTCGCATTGCTATTATTAACATTGATTCAAAGATTTGTATGAACCAATAAGCGATTCTTATTCAATGAGTATAATATACAAAGCCCTGTGTAGTGCAATTAAAGGCCTGGAAATTGATCGACACCAGAAGAGATGTGTTAAATAGGCAGTGGACAGTGGACCAATTAATGTTTTATTCATGGGCCTGCTGCTGCAATATTCCACAGCACATAAGGCCCAAGGCACTATGTGTTTCATATCAAGCCTTGCTTATTTTGAACGCTGGAGGTCTTGTCTACCCATGAAGGAGAGCATGTGGGTCAGAAGTCTGGTTAGAAAGGCAGAGGTGCCTAGAGGGCCGGTGTGCAATGTATTGGTAAGGGAGCGTTAGGGTCAGGTCTAGACAGTGGTGGTGAGGATTAGTTGGATGGTTGGGGTCTAGATCAATTGGGTGATGACACTTGAACTTCCGGTCAGTTCTTAAACTTATCAGCCATGTTCTTACCTTGGATGATCTACTGGAGGCAAGTTTCTGATGCTGGACTCCACATCACATTTGGGCAGCACAGTGGCCTTACAGCACCAGAGACCTGGGTTCGATCCTGACTACGGGTGCTGTCCGTATGGAGTTTATACGTTCTCTCTGTAACTGCGTAGGTTTCCTCCAGATGCTCTGGCCCCCTCACTCCAAAGACGTGCAGGTTTGTAAGTTAATTGGCTTTGGTAAAATTGTAAATTGTCCCTAGTGTGTAGGATAGTGTTAGTGTACAGGGGTGACCGCTGGTCGGTGCGGACTCGGTGCCGAAGGACGTGTTCCTGAGCTATATCTCTAAAGTTAGAGATAAAGGCTTTAGAGATAAAGTCCAAATCATCTCACTTTCAATAACAGTAGGCCTCAGTTGTGCAGTGAAGGCCTGCGCCTTGTCTATAAGCGAGTTCGGTATTCCGAAAAACGCAAGGAATTGTGGGATTTTTCAACGGGCACTCGCTATAAAGGAAAAGCGAACGAAACATTGACCGTATAAATTATATCTTTATTCATGATTTATGTGTAAAAATATATTTAATCTGAGGAATGGGGGTGGCAGTTAGGGGGAGATCGGGGTGTAACAACGAGATAGAGGGGGCAGATTCTAGTGGGAGATGGAGGGGGGAGGGGTGGGGGGGGACTGCGACCGGCGGAGAGACATTCTCGGCAGCTGCATGCACACAGTGCCTCATCCGAAGCCAGTATCGAACTCGAGTCCCCGGCGCCGGAAGCAAGTGCTGCCGAACCGCCACTGGATGTCCCCATATCTCCGCCCCTCCCGAGTGTCCCATCCCCGCCCGTGGGGTGGACGGAGCTGTCCGGACCGACGGGACACCAGCCCGGAGCAGTGGCCCCAAGCCCCACAACCAGCATGGAGAAGCGCCAACCCCAGCTCAACTCCGCCTGCCCCGCCGGACCAACCGACAGACCTGGACCGATGGGACAGTGACCCGGAGGAGCAGCGGCCCACAGGCCCACCGCCAGCGAGGACAAGAAGCGGCAACTCCAGGCCAACCCCGCTCCAACTCCTGAGGAACCCGCTCCATGACGGGCCAGGGTCCGCCAGCCGCAACCCCGCCCCAACCAGTGGCCGCCGGCCAAACCCCCGGCACTGGCGAAGGCCAAGCACTAGCCATCAACGAGGACACACACAAAATGCTGCAGCAACTCAGCAGGTCAGGAAGCATCCCCGGCGAAAAGGAATGGATGACGTTTCGAGTCGGGACCCTCCTCCAGAGATGTTGGCTGAACCGCTGAGCCACCGTATCACACTGTGTGCATCCCCTCCGATGACCGGCACTCGGCCCCCGCTGGCAACGAGGGGACCAACTGACAGCCACTGGACAAGTCGAGAGGTGCAGCCGACGGCCCACGGCCCGCCGGGGAACGGTCTCCCCGGGAGCCGGAGCCAGCCAAGCCCCTGTGCCGGCTGCAAGTCGGGGCCACCATCGCCCCACCAGCCCAGGACACCCCCGGACAGGGACGGGACTCCCAGGAGGAGACGGGAACGGCCCAGCAGCAACTCAACAGCGCTCGCAGCGCCAGAGATCCGGGCCCTCCCCTGTCCATGGACGAAACGCAGGCTTGCACACAATGCAAGTGACCTATGACCTGGACATGCGCAGTCGGAATACCGAACTCGCTTATTGCCCCCCACCATTAGTGTGCAAATGAAAATCACAGAAATGCTGTCCAGATTTTTTATTGCATGCCGTGGGACTCTGCTTCACATGATCTACCACCTCGCGGTGTGGCACATTAGTTACATGAAGGATCTGGAAGGAAAATTATGGTCCTCATGCTGTGCTCTGCAAATTATCTTCTCACAAAGCTGTACCACGTAGCAAACAAAATCATTTCATTATGTGAAACAATTTCTGGCCATAGATTTGTTTCTGCTGTGGTAAACTTCAGATAAAGATGGAGCTCTCTCACTGAAGATAGAATTTAACCACTCATTTTTGTCTCAGATTAACTGAAATATAAAATGTAAAATATCTTTGTGGAAGAAATTTGGTTTTGGTGGAATATAATCCACAATTAGCAATTGAGACAAATGCAAATCTAGCCAAAGAAAATAACTTCCTTTATGATTATTGAGAGGAAATGTGAAACTGAAGCAGATGGTTGCGGTGAAGGTTAAGTAGAGGTCCTTCCAATACTATGGGATTCAACCACAAATCCTTCATCAGGTTTTCATTTCATTGGATACATTCAGGAAATATTAAACATGGGAATACGAAGAAGAAAGAAAATGTTCCACAACTTTGATTAGGTTTTAGCTGAGCAAAATGAACAATGGTGAGGCATATTGATACAGAGGTATTGTTTAACAAGGAACTGCAGATGCTGGAAAATCGAAGTAGACAAAAATGGGTGAGCATCTATGGCGCGAAGGAAATAGGTGACGTTTCGGTACGAGACCCTTCTTCAGACTCTGACGTTTCGGATCGAGACCTTTCTTCAGACATCTTCAAAAGGCCAGCAGCCCTTCTTCTGAAGAAGGGTCTCAACCCGAAACGTCGCCTATTTCCTTTGCACCTTGATACAGAGGTAAGTCAGTTTAGTTTATTGTCACGTGTACCGAGGTACAGTGAAAGGTTTTTGTTGCGTGTTAACCAGTCAGCGGAAAGACAATACCTGATTACAATCGATCCATTTACAGTGTACAGATACAAGAAAAGGGAATACCCTTAAGTGCAAAGTAAAGAGAAGCTCGTAATCATGGAGACATATACAGCACATAAACTAGTCATCTCCACAGAGTGGGTCATAATAAGGCATGCCCTTAATGGTCAGGTATCTTTTAGCATAATTTAAGAACTTGAGTAACATTTAACATAGTGGAGGTAAAGGGTAAACATCGTTTTGGGTCAGGTCCATTCTTCAGACTGATGCAGTAGAGGAGAAAAAGCTGGAAAAAAATGGGGGTTGGGCAAAGCCTAGCAAGTAGAAGGTTAATACATATGATGACCAGGGTGGGGGGTGATTGGAAGATGGGTGGAGTAAATGACAAAGGGCAGAGGTGAAATAGAGACAAAAAGTATGTCATAAGGAAAGAAGATGAGTGAAATGCAAAACGTTTGGGAGGGATATGGGTGTAATGGAATGGGAAGATGGGTAAGAGAGGTGATAAATGGACAATATGGGACATGGATGGGAGATTGCATAGAAAGGGGGGGAAATGAGCAGAATAACTAGACTAGTGAGAGATGGTAGCAGGGATATGTGTTGGAGAATGGGGGTAAGAGAGGGGGGAGGAGGGGGTATTATTTGTAATTGGAGAATCCCATGTTCATGCTGTTGGGCTATAATAGACCCAAGCAGAATATGAGGTGTTGTTCTTCCAGTTTGCTCACTCTAGGAATTCTGGAGGCCAACGATAGAAAGGTTGGCATGAGTAAAAAACAAAGTAATAGAAGAACTCAAACGGGTCAGGCAGCATCTGTGGAAGGGAATCGACAAATGACGTTTCATGTTGGGACCTTTCTTCAGATATCATCTGTCCATTTCCTCCACTGAAGCTGCCTGACCTGCTAGGTTCCGGAGCATTCGTTTTTTGCTCAAGATTCCAGCATCTGCAGTTAATTGTGCCTCCAATGCCAGTAAGGGATTGAGAAGAGCTCTTCTTTGCTGAAAGATTGTGAGTGACGCAGTGAAAGAAGATTGGAGGGAACATTAAGCACATGATGTGGAAGAAATATTTCAAGTGTAAACCTCAAAATATTTTCTCATTCATTCAGAAATATTGTTTCATAGTAACAATGTTTGATGCCAATGCTGAAGCTTGTTCTCAAAGTCCAGTTGTATGTGCTTTCACTTAATGTTGCATCTAAATGTTTCCCTGTGGCAAACTTCCAATCCATCATTGTCAGGTAGAATTAGGTCTTTGGAGAGAAAAAACAGGTGCAAAACACTTGATATGGCTACTGACAGTGAAACATGTGCTGTGGGTTTGTTCAATGTGGAGCATTTCCTGAGTTTTTCTAAACATTTGACCAGCTTAAAAAAAAATTAAAGATAAAAAGTGTACTTGATGCGACGAGAGGATGTGACCTTGTCACAGCAGATGCAAAAAGGAATAGAGAGGCCCCTAGCATTGTAAGGAAATACTGCACTGATTAACAGCCACTGTGTGAAAAGTGCACATAACATATGGAATTGATCAACACATGTTCCTTTTAAGTTGCACACAAGCGCATCAGAAGTAATTTGGATCCGGTTATTAGATATTTTCTGCAACAATATTTAATACATTTTTTTGAACTTAAGAGCATACATTGTTTTAGAAAGAACCTGCAGACAGAACTGGAAAGAAATATCAAATAAATGCCAAGCTTTACATTTTTTATTATCATAATACAGGTTTTTGACAGTCAGGATGTCTCAACTAGGTCTTACATTCCTGTGTTCCATATTGACTCTCACAGCTGATCAAAGCTGGGTTGTTGCAAATGAATCAAGGTGCTCTGAATGTTCCCAACATTTATTGAGCTGGTTGTTCAGGCTGGGTGGGAAACTATTCCCTGAAAATTGCAATATATTTTAATTCCTTTGAATGATTGCTTAAATCCAACAGGTAGCAAAGTGCAAAGCAGAAAGGTGCAGTAAGGTCACAGGTGGACCTAGTGGTGGTTGCAGGGATGGTGCGTAGCATTTTTGTGGTGTATGGCATTACTAGGTGCCTGTTTGAGCCTGGAGGTTCTACAACTGTGCCTGCTAGCCCACAAGTAATTACACAAGTACAAACACTTCACTGGCGCAGTCCTTCTTGCTTCCTTTTATATACCAAGTTTCCCAACAGTTAAAGGTAGAATCGGAGGAATGGACCTTTCATCCGATTCCTGGAGAACAGATTGATCATCCCTGCTCTGTCCCACCTCACTTCAATTTTAATTGGATGAGAGCATTAAGTTATTCTGGGATTGGGTTTGAAATTTATAAAGTATTTGCACTTAGTACACAACCCAAAACTGCATGGTTGTAGGCATTACAGTTACATGCAATGGGCCACTTCATGAGAATAATCAAACATTTTGTCTGGCAACAATTATCGAGGGAACTCTACCAACATTCTATGTGGTGTGTCATTTTTAAATGATTTTTGGTTTAATTTGTTAGATTAGGAAAAAGTGAATGGAATGTGCCAATACTTCAAGAGCAATTTGTGGTGAATTGTGCATAATTCCTATGAAGTATTATTCTCCGGTGGCACATTCCAGCCAATGCCTCTTTTACGTCTACTCTTGCTGCAAGAGGACCAGTAAATGTGCACTTATTGATGATCAAACTGACATCAAGAGGAGCGATCAGTGACAGTTCACTGTCCCCCAGTGTCCTTGATTCTTGCTCCTTTAGATTAAATGCCCACCATGGTACTCAGATGAAAGGTAAATACATGATGTGTATCGCTGCAGTATCTCTGAATGTCCTATCAGTGGGCTTGGCCATAGCTCTGCCAAGCTCTGATCACAAATTGAAACATTTTTTAGTGTCTATGACATTAATACTGCTGTAATATTAATAATTATTGTCATTGGTGTCGGTCAATTTCCAGGCCTTGAAATGGAGTACAAGTTGATCTAAATCAGGAAAAATATTGTTGACAATGAAATGCTTTGTATGTGTGCACATGTGCAGTGGATAAGTAAAGGGCATGTCCCATTTCGGTGACTTTTTAGGCGAGTGCAGGAGACTCTGCGCTCGCCTCATGATCGCCACATGGTCGCCACATGTTCGCTGGTGGTCTCTGGTGAGTCTCCTTCATGGTCGAGAGGAGTTCCCGCATTCTGGGAACTAGTCAACATGTTGAAAAACTTTCTGCGACCATAAATTAGTCGTCATGGAGAAAATCGATACTTTTGTAGTCGTAGGTGCAGTGGTAGTGGGGTCGCCATGTAGTTATAGGTAGTCGAAGTAGCCGTAGGTAGTTTTAGTTAATCTCCTTTGCTGACCAGACATTTTCATTGGCCCATTGGGGGAAAAAAAACATAAGCACGAGTTTTCAGAACCAAGGAAAACCGACCGGTAATGTTAAATGCCCACAAAACTTCACAGCTGTGTATCTCTGGCTGATTAAAGGTTGTCTGGCTTCTTAAAAGTGTCTCCACTCCTTCTCTCCTCCCCCCTTCTCCACCCCCCTTCTCCACCCCCCCCCCCCTTATCCCCCCTTCTCCCCCCCCCCCCCCCCCCGCTCTTTTAAAGGACTTACCATACACTGTGCTAGCCATCTTAACCTTCCTGTTCATCGCGGCGTGTGTCTGTATCACCTTGGCTTTGCACCATGTGAATTTCAGACAGCGCTCCCCCACTTTCCCTGACCCCGCCTTTGCGATGTGTTTGTGTGTGTGTTCCGCTCTGATGGTCGCCATTCCAGTTCGCGGTTTTTCAGGCGAGTGCCTCGAGCTTGAAGGTCGTAGGCAGTCTGCTGAAAAGTCGCCTAAGTGGGATAGGCCCTTAAGTGCAGTATAACTCAAATTATGCCAAAGTTGTATTTTTGTGCTTAAAAGTTGTTAAACTCTAAGAGGAGACGGCAGTGCAAATGCACTCTAATTATATTACATGAGGCTGCTTGTGAGAATAAAAGTAACCTTGACAAGTGCAGGTTTGAGTAGTTGCCACCTTTCTTCAGTGGTGTTAACTTTATATTGGCTCCTGTACATGGGAGTATTTTGGCTATCTCACAAGGCAAATCTTTTTTACTCCATTGGAAAGGAAGACAATTAAGACTTAAAGATGATATGAGGGCAATTGATGTTGACTCTACTATTTTGAGGTCCCAGGCGGCAGGTGGGAGAAGTTGATATTCAGTCAGCAAAATAATTCTGATCAATTTTTTCAGATCTCCCCATAGAAAAGCTTTTCTCATGATCGATAAAGCTGTCTAAACATAAATGGTGATTTATTGTGGAATCTATTCTTCTGCAGTAGAGGTGCGATACAAACAAATCTCTTAGTTACAGATCTGTGACAATTTAACCTTTATTTCAGAGCATACAGTAAGAAAGTAAGAAAGCATACAGGAAGGGATTCCACTAATCCCAGCATCTTTCTGACAAAAAGATCTCAAATTAAAATAAGATTACATTTTTAGTTATGTTTATGTTTCATGTATGTCAGTTAAGCCTTCTGGTGTTCCATCTTTTTTGATTATTTGCTTTCATCGTATGGAAGTAATGAATACCAACCAATCACATCCGACAGCCATTTACTGCGACTTTTAACTCTAAAAGCTAGCTCTAATGTACCAACGTGGTAATATCCAACCGGACCAAATGAAAAATGCTCATTTTAACCAGAACTAATGTTCAACAGTTCCTGTTATTTGGAACAGTTTTATTACAAAGATTAATGACAACCCTGTGGCTAGTCTGAGCTCACATTCTACACCTTTTTCTTATAAAAAAGAAATTCCATGTTTTAATATTACCAAGCTGCTGAGTAAACCTTTGTTTTATGCTCATATGCTCATAAAAAAACTGATGTACTTCAATCAAAGTAAACCGATTCTTTTCTCTTTCAAATGTAAGGGCCCATTACTGATCACACTGTAATGTAAAATGCTTTCAGAATTATGCAGTTTCCAAATTCTTGCATCATATTTATTTACCTTGTCTAGCTATATAAAAAGATGACAGCTTTAGTTTCAAAAACAAGCCAATCTTCTCAATGATTTGCAATAGCAAGACCTAAAAAATATTATAACGACAATTGCATTGACGTGAAATATCCATTACTGATTTTAGAACATCACTTTAATCATTTATTTTGATTAATAAACCACAGCATAGCGAAGATTATATTAAAATATTAAATTAAATGTAATATTTAATGGATATAATTCACATTTTTGTTCCGACGAGGAAGTCTGACAGTCAGGAAATAGCTGAACCTCACAAAATGGGATTTGACTGGCTTTGATCCAGCTGAAGGAGCTGCTTTATGCTATACAGCACAAAACTGAAAGTTGAAGGAAGATTGGACAGTTGCAATGACTCTCCATCTTTCGAGTTCACAAAAGGAAAATTCATCAGTACAACACAGGATGAGAACATAAAGTTAAAGGTTGTTTATCAATTTAAAAGACTTTGCTGGGTGTTTCATGGGCATGGCAAAGTACCGGAGTCGCTCTGGGAACACATACTTTCTATCTATCACTGTACAGCATGCCCCTCTGTCCATAGGTGTTAGAAAAAAATCCTCTTGAAATTCTAACAATGAATCTCTAATACTTCTATATCTGCCTTCTTCACATAAACCTTTTGATAAATCTATTCAGATTTAAAGAATTGTTTCTTTTAAGATACAAATAAATATAAGGAAATTTACAGCTTACTGCATCACAACAGTTGTCATATATAGTATGTGATGTCATGGAGTCATGCAGAATGGAAACATTCCCCTCAGCCTGACTTGGCCATGCTGACAAAGAAGTCCCAACTACAGTAGTCCTACCTGCCTCATAGCCCTCTAAACTTTTTCTATCCATGTACTTGTGCAAATGTACTTTCAATGTTGTTACAGTTTCATAGACATAGACATAAAAACATAGAAAATAGGTGCAGGAGTAGGCCATTCGGCCCTTCGAGCCTGCACCGCCATTCAATATGATCATGGCTGATCATCCAACTCAGTATCCCGTACCTGCCTTCTCTCCATACCCCCTGATCCCTTTAGCCACAAGGGCCACATCTAACTCCCTCTTAAATATAGGCAATGAACTGGCCTCAACTACCTTCTGTGGCAATGAATTCCAGAGATTCACCACTCTCTGTGTGAAATTTTTTTTTCTCATCTCGTTCCGAAAAGATTTCCCCCTTATCCTTATTCTGTGACCCCTTGTTCTGGACTTCCCCAACATCGGGAACAATCTTCCTGCATCTAGCCTGTCCAACCCCTTAAGAATTTTGTAACTTTCTATAAGATCCCCCCTCAATCTTCTAAATTCTAGCGAGTACAAGCCGAGTCTTTCCAGTCTTTCTTCATATGAAAGTCCTGACATTCCAGGAATCAGTCTGGTGAACCTTCTCTGTACTCCCTCTATGGCAAGAATATCTTTCCTCAGATTAGGAGACCAAAACTATACGCAATACTCCAGGTGTGGTCTCACCAAGACCCTGTACAACTGCAGTAGAACCTCCCTGCTTTTGTACTCAAATACTTTTGTGATGAAGGTCAACATACCATTCGCTTTCTTCACTGCCTGCTGCACCTGCATGCCTACTTTCAATGACTGGTGTACTGCCTTAACTCCAATAGACAATAGACAATAGGTGTAGGAGTAGGCCATTCGACCCTTCGAGCCAGCACCGCCATTCAATGTGATCATGGCTGATCATCCCCAATCAGTACCCCGTTCCTGCCTTCTCCCCATATCTCCTGACTCTGTTGTTTTTAGGAGCCCCATCTAGCTCTTTGGCAGCTCATTCCATATACCCACCAACCTCTGTATGAAAAGGTTGCCCTCAGTTTCCTATTAAATCTTTCCCCTCTCAGCTGAATCCTATGTCCCTGGTTCTTGATTCCCCCTACTCTGAGTAAAAGGCTGTGCATTGACCCTATCCATTCCCCTCATAATTATATGCACCTATATAAGGTCACCCTTCAGCCTCATGCAATCCACAGAATAAAGCCGTAGGCTACCCATCCTCTCCCCATTGCTCAGGCCCTCAAATCCCTGCAACATCCTCATAAATCTTCTACGACACGATATGATACAATAGAACTTTATTTATCTCAGGCGGGAAATTGATCTCCCATCTGTCATAAAAACACAAAATGCATGAAACATGAAATTAAAGTGACGAGTGAAAGGATTGGGGATGTGCAAAGATTGGGGAGGCTTTCCAGCTTAATTTTCCCACGACTCTGCTGCTCACACCCCATCCCCCCACTCGTAACAAGGGCAGAGTCCCCCTCGTTCTCACCTTCCACTCTACCAGCCGTCACATACAACGAATAATCCTCCGACATTTTCGCCACCTCCAATGTGATACCACCACTTGCCACATCTTCCCATCTCCTCCCCTGTCTGCTCTCCGCAGAGACCACTCCCTCCGCAACTCCCTAGTCAATGCGTCCCTTCCCACCCGAACCACCCTCTCTCCGGGCACTTTCCCTTGCAACCGCAGGAAATGCTACACTTGTCGCTTTACCTCCTATCTTGACTCCATTCAAGGACCCAAGCAGCCTTTTCAGGTGCGGCAGAGGTTCACTTGCACCTCCTCCAACCTCATCTATTGCATCCGCTGCTTTAGGTGTCAGCTGCTCTACATCGGTGAGACCAAGCGTAGGCTTGGCGATCGCTTTACCTAACACCGCCGCTCAGTTCGCACTAACCAACCTGATCTCCCGGTGGCTCAGCACTTCAACTCCCCCTCCCACTCCGAATCTTCTGACCTTTCTGTCCTGGGCCTCCTCCATAGCCAGAGTGAGGACCACCGTAAATTGGAGGAGCAGCACCTCATATTTCGCTTGGGCAGTTTGCACCCCAGCAGTATGAACAATGACTTCTCTAATTTCAGGTAGTCCCTACTTTCTTCTCCCCTTCTCAGCTCTCCCTCAGCCCACTGTCTCCACTTCCTTTGTTCTTCCCGCCATTTCCCCCCCCCCCCCCCCCCCCCCCCACCCTCACATCAGTCTGAAGAAGGGTCTCGACCCGAACCGTTGCCTATTTCCTTCGGTCCATAGATGCTGCTTCACCCGCTGAGTTTCTCCAGCATTTTCCAACTTAACAACATCCATCTTATTGGAGGGTGATCAAAACTGAATACAATACTCTAAATCCAGCACACCAACATATTGTATAACTGTAACATTACATCCCAATTTCTATACTCAATACCTTGACTGATAAAGGCCAGTGTACCAAAAGCCTTCTTGACCACCTGTCTACTTGCGACAATACTTTCAGGGAACTATGAACTTGAACTCCTACATGCCTCTGCTCTACAACACTCCCCTGGTCACTGCCATTCACTGTGAAGGTCCTGCCCTGAGTTCCCAAAATGCATTAAACTCAATTAACTTTTCCTCAGCCCACTTGCCCAACTGATCAAGGACCTGCTGTAACTTTTGATAACCAACTTGCCTATCTACGATACTACCCACTTTTGTGTCATCTGCAAACTTACTAATTTTGCCTTCTACATTTAATCCAAATCATTGATATAAACCACACACAACAATGGGCCCAGCATCAAAACCTATGGCAAACCGCATAGGCCTCCAATCTGAAAAACAACCTTTCATCTTTGCCCTTGAATTCAATTCTCTATCCAATTGGCTAGCTCGCTCTGGATCCTATTCGATCTAACATTCCAGAGCAGCATACCATGCGGAATCTTATCAAATACCTTTGCTGAAGTCCATATAGACCAAGTCTATGGTTTTGCCCTCATCAACCTTTTGGGTTTCTTCCTCAAATGATCAATGACCCTTTTGTCGCATCTGCCTTAACATTTACCCTGTATTCTCAAGCCATGAAATGGGAAGCTTTGAAATTGCCAGCCACCAGTATGACTCTCGCAGTGCAGAATGCAAATGTTCAAAAATTGTATAGGAAATTATTAATACCACCGCCTTTCATGATGAGCTTGAATCTTTCTAACAAAGCAAATTAAACCATTGCACAATTCTGTTCACCTGGAGCTAACGCCTAATTGGACAGTTGGTTTCAACAATGGACAACGACATCTGGGACCAAATCCAGCAAAGGCAACTCATTCTGGAATTTCCTGACACCTGGTGCACAAATGGAGCCAGAAAACCAAATGACTCATGACCATCCCAAACAAAACCCAATAATTATATGTAGCTGATTAGTTTCCACAATCTACCATTGAGCAAAAATCAACTGGCATATTCCATTAACAAAAGGGAAGGATTTGTTCAACTAATCATCATTTGGAATGCTGGCAAATAGCAAATTCATATTTAGCTGAATAGTAAGTCAGACCAACCTAACATGATTTAATTGGAAAAACCATTGAAATTGTGAATGAAATAAATGACGAAAATCTATGGTAGATACAGTTTCAGTAGTAGATACAGATTCAGTTATTTTAAAAGGGAATTGGATCACTACTTGAAAAAGAGGGTCAAAAATATATTGCTTTGGGAAAAGAGCAGCAGAGTGGAGTTTAGCAATTCCCTCAGAGAGGATGTCCAGAAATGATGGCCTGAAATGCTTGTCTATCCTATTTGAATCTATGATCTCTCCCAAGCCATTAATTTAATTGTATCAATTAACCAGAAGGTCCCAATTGGGCTGTATTTAGATAACCATTAAAAATGGACAAGAAATTATGATGCATTATTACGCTTTCTGCATATTTTTACTTTCTGAAGGCAGCTATCCTAGGGTCTGGCCTTTCAAAGGTTATCAATGCACAAGCAATGCTAACCATCCAGTCCACTGACCTTAATTGAAAAGTTTGGTATTTTGTGCTTAATACATTTAATCCACACTAATTAAAGACAACCTTTGCCTTTCAAGGTTACACTATCTTCAGACAAAATTATAAGACTGTCTTCAGGAGACAGACTTGTCAAAGTAGTTTAAGTACAGATGGAACAAGGCTTCCTGTCTGCTGAGAAGGCACAGGGCATTTATCTATGTGAAACATTTTGTCACATGTCAAGGTGTGAATGTGGAATCTCTCTCAGTTGCAGTAGTCACTGAGTTAACCTTTAAAAGTAATATGCATCCGGTCAATGGTATCCTGGACCCAAACACAGCCCACAACGTAAGGTGCATGCAGCCAAGACACCAGATTGTACTGGACCAAGTCCACTGCCTACATTCCTTGCATCTACACTTGCTTGGTTGGCTGAAATGGGGAATGTCCTGTGAAAGCAAGCATGCCTGGAAGCAATTGATTGAAACATAGAAACATAGAAACATAGAAATTAGGTGCAGGAGTAGGCCATTCAGCCCTTCGAGCCTGCACCGCCATTCAATATGATCATGGCTGATCATCCAACTCAGTATCCCGTACCTGCCTTCTCTCCATACCCTCTGATCCCCTTAGCCACAAGGGCCACATCCAACTCACTCATAAGCATGACAATGTTTTTTAGTGCCCTGGAGTTACTTGGAGTCATTTGTAACTTTTAAAGAGATCTAGAAACCACCAAATCCCTGTTGAATTACAGCACCAGCAGATGGATAACGAGAAGTATCTAACTTGCAAATAACTGGTTGGCTTTTGGAGGTGTGGAGCTCCAATTTAGAAGCACAAATGACAAAACTATGTTGTAAGCTGGTTGATGTTAGGATCTGCTTAAAATGCATATTTCCATTGTGCATTGCTGTTGTACATCTTAACATGTATGGTGGTCATGGCACAAATGAGCTTTCGTCACAATATTGAAATCAGGTCAGCATTTATATGTCAAGACAGCATACATTTCTGTCATAGAATCATAGATCAGCATGTCCAAATGTGGTGCATAATGTTTGATTGAGAAGAAACATCTGGAGAATTGGGCATGAACTGTTTGTTGGTGCACTTCATGAACCAGTTCTACATGTAGGGGAAGACGGCACTTCAAAAACAAATCACCCAAATATACCTATAGCTTATTCAGGAGTTAAAATGATGACAGGATACATTACCACAGACTAATTCATTTTAGTTTGATAGTAACACAATCGATGGAAGAAATGATTTATTCTACTTTGGTATCTAATTAAATTGTTACCGTGATATTGTATCTGTTTTATATCTAAAACACATAAACTACATTTGTTTTTTATTTTAAATGATTTAGACTATAGGTGCGTGGAAATTCTGCTTGTTTGTTAGTGGTGTTAACTTGAGATGGAATATTCATGCTGTGGATGATTTAACTCTGATACCTTGTAAAAATTGTTTAACATTCTATTCTCACAAACCTGACTAATTTCCCCTTTGCTTTCTCATTCTTTGATGCTATACCTTTCGAGTTCTTTCCTCGCTATTTATTAGTCCAGTTGTTTTGAAATGTACCATAGATGGGAAAATCACAAGGGAGAGATTATCATAAGTAAAACATAAATAATAATAATCTTTAAATGTTTAAAAATACAGTAGAAAGAAGATCCAAAATCATAAAAAATCATTAAATTCAGTGCTTCACTGCAAGACAGGGTTAAAACATCATAAATAGAACGTGCAATCTGGTGGCTTTGATCAGAAACCACCTGGGTATATTGCTGGTTCTGGGCCACCTTATATGTAAATCATTTTAATATTCATCTGTATTCGTTATTTATCCATGTGATGCTCAATGTTATTATGGAAGAACATTGTCTTTAAACCTAAACTAAAGGGAGTAACCAGTCTGTGGCATTATTATGCTTTAGCAGTCTATAGCCTCCTAGCCACTACTATACCACTGCTCAATGAAATCATCTGACAATAGATTTTACTTATATTCAAACAGGCATTTTCTCCAGCTCTGTCTCTCAAGCCAAGCCGATCTCTCATTGTATAGGAAGTAACTGCAGATGTTGGTTTAAAATGAAGATGGACATAAAAAGCTGGAGTAACTGAGCGGGACAGGTAGCATCTCCAGAGAGAAGGAATGGGTGATGTTTTGGGTCGAGACGTCAGAAGAAGGGTCTCAACCCGAAACGTCACCCATTCATTCTCCCCACAGATGCTGCCTTTCCCGCTGAGATACTCCAGCTTTTTGTGTCTATCTCCCATTTCATTGGTTTGTTACAGTGAACATACTAGCTAATCAACCCTAATTCCATCTCACTCTTCACCCCAGTCCAATACAATGTTAAGCACAAGAAAAATGTGACTCCTTCCAGTCAACTTTTGGCCACATGCCTGGGGATAACATTTCTCTAGTTTGCATATTTGAATATGCACATGCACACAACATGCCAAATAATTTAAAGAGCTGTACCTTTGTAATTAGCATGTTTAGTTTATTTGACTGTACACAGCATTTCCACCATCACCTAATGGGAGTTTTCTTCTTTCTTGAAATCTGTGTATTTGCAACATTCAAAGCCAGGCTTCAATACATTAACTCCGGACAATTGAGGGTTCAGGAAGAGTGAGAGAGCCAGATTTCTTGTGCACTTAACATGGATCAGATATAGCATTCAAGTCATATTCAATTTTAGCTTCAGCCAAGATTGCTTTGTTTGGTTTGATTGTGTCAAGCAATTTTCCATGAATAACTTGCTAATATTATAATTGATGGTCTTTCTTGGTTTGTGTTCACATTCACTGTAGAAATTAGTTAATCTTTCTGAACATTGAACAAGGCATACAACCACCAAACAGCACTGCAGTTGTACAGGGCCCTAGTGAGACCACACCTGGAGTATTGTGTGCAGTTTTGGTCCCCTAATTTGAGGAAGGACATTCTTGCTATTGAAGGAGTGCAACGTAGGTTTACAAGGTTAATTCCCGGGATGACGGGACTGTCATATGCTGAGAGAATGGAGCAGCTGGGCTTGTACACTCTGGAGTTTAGAAGGATGAGAGGCAATCTCATTGAAACATATAAGATTGTTAAGGGCTTGGACACACTAGAGGCAAGAAACATGTTCCCGATGTTGCGGGAGTCCAGAACCAGGGGCCACAGTTTAAGAATAAGGAGTAAGCCATTTAGAACAGAGATTCTCACTTTTTCTCATAGAGATTGGTGAGTCTGTGGAATTCTCTGCCTCAGTGGAGGCGGGTTCTCTGGATGCTTTCAAGAGAGAGCTAGATAGGGCTCTTAAAAATAGCGGAGTCAGGGGATATGGGGAGAAGGCAGGTACTGATTGTGGATGATCAGCCATGATCACATTGAATGGCGGTGCTGGCTCGAAGGGCCAAATGGCCTACTCCTGCACCTATTGTCTATTGTCTATAACTAAAATGCATTCAGCATTTTTACAGGGAAATTGACAAATACCATCAGATTATATTATTCTGAATTTGCAAACAAGACAAAACCAGAATGAAATGTAATATCAGGATCTAAATATTTAACTTACTAATGGACAAATAGGATATCCCACAACCACAGGGATAGTGCTTGGAGCTGGAATTTATACCAAATAAAAACAATTAGAAATTTCATGTCTTTGTTTTTGAGGGAGGTGACCAGCTAAATAGTACATCATATGGAAAGGATGATAATAAATAATTAAATCCTAACCAATTGCACATGCATATAACTAACTAGCCAGTCTTCCCAAGCACAAAGCCAAACTAACACCTTCATCTACATGCTTGGAGGTGGTGTCAGATTCAGATTTGCTTCCTGCTTTGCCAAGCTTTTCTTTATTCTTGGTCGAAACAAAATTGCATTTATTTTTGGAAATGGAAATGATTACGTTATATGAACTGAATGGTTTTAATTAAGCTAAGAGGGGTCCTAAAATGTATAACATGCATTTTCATTTGGGGAGAATTGGAAGCAACTGTGGAATTACTTAAATTAAGTAATATGGTATGGATTCCGTACTCCAGAATTTGTCCCAATAACTGTGATTCAATGCATAAATTGTTTATAAGGGATCAATGAAAAAGCTTGATGCTGCATTTCAGCATCATAAATTTCAAATTCAAAGAACTAAATTTGCCAGATCATCTAAACATTAACAGATGACCTTAATCCATATTATTGGCTGATTTGAACATCTTTCCTGGACGATAGGATCATTCCTGTCTAATTTATAGCTGTAGGTTTTGGATGTATTCAGGCTGAAGAGATCAAGTGGTTCCTAGATGTCTTAAATTTTTCATTTATGATGGTCCACAAATTTGCATATTTTTCATTCTGGCTGTTACTGGTCAGTTCTCAGTCAGGCAGGCTCTCAAACAAAATATTATGCAACATGAATCTATGTTGGAAAACTGCAAGCAAAATACAAGGTGCTGGAGAACCTCAGCAGGCCAGGCACCATCTGTGGAGAGAAGAGGATACAGATGCTGCCGTTTCCCGCCACAGATGCTTCCTTTTCCCTCCATAGATGCCGCCTGTCCCACTGAATTCCTCCAATACGTTGTTTTTTGCTCAAGATTCCAACATCTGCAGCCACTTTTTCTCTCCTCTTGGAAATCTGCAATGTGCAATGTCTGCAATAAACCCTGGTAAATTATTACTAATATTAGGTTGGAATGAGGCTGGAAATGTAGTTGGATTTTGGAAAAGTAGATGGAAATTGACAATATAGAAAAGCTATTTACAAGGACAAGATTGGTTCATCACCCAATACTGGAAAGATTTAGAGGCTGTCCCCTTGAGACGCCACACATCATTGCTCCAACTGAAGGAGTACTGTATCTGCTATACCACCTACATCACTACTGGCAACTCCAGACTTTGAGGGCCCTTTTGTTAGTCACTGACTTCACCTTCATTTATATGAAGTCTAAATCAGAGAGGATCAAAAAATATTTTCTTCATCTGCTCAACTTCTCAAATTGGTTTACTTTAATTATTTTCATATTTTTATGTTTTTGGAGGAGCCTCTGGAAAAGACCAGTTCTAACTTTCAAAGTGCACAAATTTTCCAAACTAGTTAGTGAAAAGGAAAATTATTATGCAGAAGGCCCCAGAAATTCCGAAGTTGCACTCACCTGAAGCTTTGAAAATGTACCCTGGTTTCCCTGCTGATCTTGCTGACGGATATTTCCTGGGAAGTATTTTGCCTCTGCAATGACATGAACGTAAATTCCATCAAAGGGATTACCAAGAACTGTTATGTTCTTGCATGGAGTGCCCTTCTCAGCCTTCTCCCTCTATTGATGCACTTCCATTATTGTGCAATAAAGTGAATGCCCATTCCCCAGCACAGTGAACATTCTGAACTTTCTGAATTTTGTAATCGGCAGGGCAGTACTCTGCATATCGCCAACTTGGACAATTTTACATTTTTAACAAGCCAATTAACCTACAAACCTGTACGTCTTTGGAGTGTGGGAGGAAACCGAAGATCTCTGAGAAAACCCATGCAGATCATGGGGAGAACGTACAAACTCCGTACAGACAGCACCCATAGTCGGGATCGAACTCGGGTCTCTGGCGCGACATTTTGCTGTAAGGCAGCAACTCTACCGCTGTGCCACAGTGTCTGGTGGATGTACTGTATCTCGATACTGGTACATGCTACTATGGGAATATACAAACAACAGCATTTCAATGTTAATTATAATTTGTTTTGTGCAAACTTTATTGAGGTTTAAGTTTATGTTTAAGTTTTTTATCGCCACATATACTGAGGTACAATTAAATGATTTGTTTTTCATGCTTTCCGAACAGATCAGATAATCTGTATTACTAAAAGTCTGATCTTGACCACTTCCTGTTGTTCTGTATATTGATTTTAGAAAAATTATGCCACTTACGGCTGTGATTTTTGGCCATCTTACTCAGAGTCCCCCTCCGACGCGCAAGACAAGATGATTTTTCCCATCGATGAAAAATAAAAGAGTTATTAGTGTTTAAAAAATGTTGAGATTCTCTCTCCTGAAGGCCACGCCCCTTCTGGAGGGACTATAAAACCCGGAAGTGTTGAGCGCCTCAGTCAGTCTCTGCAAGATAGGGGAGGGAGAGGGTCACGTCTCTCAGTTTGAGCTGTGAATAACACTGAATGCATGTCTACCAAACTGTGAGTGGTTTTACTGACCTGTCAGTGCCCTTAATGTGGTTTGAAAATATAGTTTGGAAATGCTGAAGCTGTGCTGCCTTTGGTTTGGAAATGCTAAAGCTGTGCTGCCTTTGGTTTGGAAATGCTAAAGCTGTGTTGCCTTTGGTTTGGAAATGCTAAAGCTGTGTTGCCTTTGGTTTGGAAATGCTAAAGCTGCGTTGCCTTTGGTTTGGAAATGCTAAAGCTGTGTTGCCTAATTAAAGTTGCCTTGCCTAATTAAAGTTGCCTTGCCTAATTAAAGTTGGTTGCCTAATTAAAGTTGCCTTGCCTTCTATATAAGTAAAAGTCCAATCTTGACCACTACCTGGTTGCACTTTAAACTGATTTTAGAAAAAACGCTACCACGTATGGCTGTGATTTTTGGCCATCTTACTCAGAGTCGCCCTCCGCTCATCAGGTGTCGAGGATTTTTTCCATCGATGAAAAATAAAAGAGTTATTAGTGTTTTAAAAATGTTGAGATTCTCTCTCCTGTCAATCATGCCATGAAGGCCACGCCCCCTCTGGTGGGAAAGGGGGAGGGACCACTATGAAACCCAGAAGTGTGGGCGAGGCTCAGTTCCTGCAAGATGGAGGAGGGGGAGGTTTGACTCGCTGTCTTTAGTGGCCTTTCACCCTGCTTGAAATGGTATGAAACGGCACTTGAATTTGGTGGCCTTGCACCCTGCTTGAAGTGGTAAGAAACTGCACTTGAATTTGGTAGCCTTGCACCCTGCTTGAAATGGAATTTCAAGGAATAGCCGTGAGTCAACTCCCAGCCCACCAGCCGTGAGTGAGTGAGCTGCCAGAACAAGCTTGAGTGACTGAGCCGCCAGCCCAAGAATCCATTCGGCCCACAATGTCTATACTATCCCTCTGGAAACCAGTCCCTTCAGACCACAACACCCATACTAGCACTCCAGAAAGCCCCCCCACTGGCCACCAATATTGGAATTGGTGGAGAGGTGGAATATTGCATTGGAGGATCAGCCCTCCCGTGTGATGCTGGGACCCAACGGGTCCCACTTAGTCTAGTACTATATATAAATACAATTAACTCAAACTCGAGTACAATAGATCGAGCAAAGGGGAAGACACAGAATGCACAATATGGTTCTCAGCATTGTAGCGCATCAGTTCCATAGAAAAGTCCATTGTCCGCAATGGGACTGTTCAGAAGCCAGATAACTGAGGGGAAGAAGCTGTTTCTGATTCTGGTGGTGCAGTTCAGCACAGAGGGCAGTGGAGGCCAAATCACTGGATGGATTTAAGAGAGAGTTAGATAGAGTTCTGGGGGCTAGTGGAATTAATGGATATGGGGAGAAGGCAGGCACGGGTTATTGATTGGGAACGATCGCAATGAATGGCGGTGGTGGCTCGAAGGGCCGAATGGCCTCCTTCTACACCTATTTTCTATGTTGCTATGTTTCTATTTTCAAGCTTATGTACTTTCTGCCAGACAGGTTTAGGGAGAAGAAGGGTGGGACGAGACCTTGATTATGTTGGTGGCTTATCTGAGACAGCGTGGAAATGTAGATCGAGTCTGGTCTGTGTGATGGACTGGGCTACATCTACAACTCTCTGCAATTTCGACAGTGCATCTGCAGAATTGTTCATGATTCTGTCCAGAGAGGTGTCACATGCAAACTTGTAGATGGAGTTAGAGCTGAAATTGGTCAGACAGTCTAGTGTAGAGGGAACATAATATAGGACTGAGAATGTATCTTTTGCAGGGCACCAGTGTTGGCCATTATTGCACAGGAGGTGTTGTCACCTACCCTCACAGTTTATGGTCTGTGGGTCAGAAAGTCTAGGATCCAATGCCAGAGGAGAGGGCTGATTCCTTGGTTCAAGTCATTGGAGATGAGTTTGGATGGGATTGTGATGTTGAAGGCAGAGCTATAGTCAGTAAATAGGAGTCTATCGTAGGAATCCTTGCTGTCTTTTCTAGGTTGTCTTGTTGTCTCGGTGTTACAGAGAGGAGTTTGGGGCTACGGAGATGGTGTCTGTTGTGGATCTGTTGCGATTGGAATCAAAGTGCAATGGATCAAGGCTGGTGTAATGTATGCCATCATCAATCTCTCAAAGCATTTCATGATCATGGATGGCAGAGCATTAAGACATTAAGTCTTAATGCTCTGACATCTTAGTCATTAAGACACACCATTTTACTTGTTTTTGGTACTGGGGTGATAGTAGTGTTCTTTAAGCAGGTGGGGCCCTCTGAATGGAGTAATGAGATGTTAAAGATGTCTGTGAATACCTCTGCAGGCTGTTCCTTAAAAGGTCCTGAGGATGAGCCCGGGGACTCCATCCAGACCAGTTGCTTTCCATGGATTCGCTCTCAGGAACGCCGATCTTACAAATGCCAAGGTAACTGTTGAGACTGATACTAGCAGAGCAGATGACATCCTTCCACTGACCTTCTGCTCAAAATGGGCATAGAAATGTATTGAGTTCATCTGTTGCCAGCGATACTGCCTGTTGTAGCGTGAAAGCCTTGCCACAATCTATGGTTATCCGTGTCATTGCCTTCAGGTTGACCCAGAATTCCATCTTGGAATGCTTAATGGCTCTGTGAAGGTCTTAGATAGATTTATTGTGCCGCTTGGATTGTTTGACTTGAAATCTGCAGACTTGGACTTCGTCTGGGAGTAGACCTGGCGGTTCACCCATGATTTCTGGTTGGCAACACATGTATCATTTTGTTTGGTACACAAGACCATTAAAAATGCTGCTCCATTCCAGGACTTATTCCAATTAACACAGAGCACCTTAGGGAGTTCTGATGTTGAATATCCAGGACAGAGGATAGATGGCCATCGTCTGGCATCTCTGTAGCTGGAATATTATTTCCACTTATCAGCCCAAGTCTGAATATCGTTTCAAGAACAGATTGCTTTGTTACCTGGGGAACTACTAATAGAATTTAAGTTTGGTTACCGTTTCCCTCATTTGTACTCTCAGTTGGCCATTGTATGCTTCCTTCCAAAACTTTACCCTGTCACCTCACACATTGCATTCAACAGCCTTTGCAAGATTGTTCTTGTCGATACTGTCATTGCCCTCCTGAGCCTGATTGCTCCTTTTGGTACATGAGCATTCTTTTCCACTTTCAGTGAAATACTTTGAGGCATTTCTCTGCATGAGATGCGGTAAGAAACCACGTTATTATACTAACCAAATTGAACTTCATAAATTCCTGAAATGTGGGAGCCCCAGTGGTTAAAGTACTATTTATTTTGTAAAGACTTTGAAGAAGAAATATTTCATGGTTGCGTTCTGATCACTAAGTCTATTATGCAATGTTCATTCACACTGAAGTCTAGAAACAAAAGCTGCAAATAGATCAATCACTGATTGAAGTGTGAAATATAGAGATCTCTACATTGATATCGCCTGGGGTTCATTTAAAATAAAACACATCATCATTTATTAGTTGCACAAAAAGCGCTTTTTCAACGTTCTAGCACTGTTACAGCAGTTTGAGATTTAATCATGTGTGTCTTACTCATTGAATATACAGCTTTTTCAATCAAACCATTTGTCTTAAATGTCTGTGTACATTGCAGATTGCAGTTTAGCAACATATTTACCTGTGTAGATTTATCACAAGTGATTAAGTTAAAAATTGAATTATTTACAAACACCATAAATCTTCATCTGCAGTATTTTATGTGTTGGCTTAAAACAGACTGGTCAGTAAATATCAAATGTTTACCCCAAACTGAATTAATTATCAAATATATGTTCAGTTCAACTGCCTAGTCTTTTAATTGCAACAAGAGAAGGAATGCGCCTTTGAGTCCCAGTCTGACGAAGGTTGCTGCTCATTCTCTACTGGGGAGGGAGAGGGAGAATGGATTATGTTCTCTGAGATCAATAACAACTGGATGATGACGACACCCTCCTATCAGATGACCATTTGCAGTGGTGTTGGTAGCATTTCTGAAGTCTTCATATGAAACTGAATACCATGAATCTAGTCAGCCACATTGGTGAATTCAGAACATTAGTTCATTTCATCTGAAATATGTAACTCTGCCTTTGATGGATAGTACCTTCCCACTGTGGATACTTAACCTTAGAAGATCAGTCGTGCAGTGCATGTTTTGTATAAACTGCTGCTTGATTAATTTGACGTGCAAAATTGTGAAATGTGAGTGGACACTAATAGATCACATTATGCATAGTGAAAACTTTGTCCACGCACTTCAGTGAACATGACACGCCCACACATGTCGCATAATAAGCAAGTAAAACTGATGTGGATGCCAGTGCAACTCTTAATTGGAGGCTCACCTGTGAAATTAATTCACAGATTTGTTATTAACACTGAAAGGTAGGTCTGAATAGCAGGATGGTGCCTTGAACCAATACCGTGTAAAGAAAATCATCAACTTTTTACAGGTGTGTTGGAGTCATAGAAGCATAGAGTCATGGAGTCATACAGCATGGAAGCAGGACCACCGTCCCGACTTTCCCACACCGACCAACATGTTCCATCTACATGAGTCCCACCTGCTTGCGTTTAGCCTTTATCCCTATAAACCTGTCCTATCCATGTACCTGTCTAATTGTTTCTTAAATGTTGCGATAGACCCTATCGCAACAACATTCTTCAGCACCTCATTCCATACACCCAGATTCCTCCAAGTTACCACTCAGATTCCTATTAAATTCCTAGTAAATCTTTTCCCCTTCACCTTAAACCCATGTCTGGAGATTGTATAGGAATGCCAGCAATAGAAGGGTACACCTCCCCCTTGTGCCTTCTTAGAAGAGTGACTGATCTTTTACCTAGGTGCCATTATCCTGTGTGAACTCTAAACGCCTAGATTTCCTTATATGATGAATACATAACTGAGGCGCAGAACACTGCAGCTCAGAGTCAGGGTGAATGCTGAGATCAAGCTAGCTATTTACCTGTGAATAATACGCAGTGGTTGCACAGGAGCTGCACCAGGACCACATACACATAGGCAAGAGCCACTTGCCAAATGAACCTCAGTGAGCGGGATATTGCTAGGAGAGTCTAACCCTCAAAAGCCTACAGGGTGGCACGCAGTTCTCCAAGGAGCAATGTACCTGGCAACTAAGGTGTTCAATGACAGGTCTACTGCTGCTCTCAGGATCCCACACCCTTAACTCCCTTCAGATGGAGAGTTAACCCATCAATGCTTCAAGACCTTGCCACTGTATGGATTGGAATCTCAAGTGTGAAATGTCCTCACATCAGCAATGGGGAATGTCTCCATCGTGGGATGACCTTAATGCTTTGCCTTGAATCTCTGTTGTATGTGCGTTCCCTACTAGGGAAACATGGCAGAGATCAAATGTAATAAAAAGGAACTGCAGATGCAGGTTTAGACCAAAGATAAACACAAAATGCTGGAGTAACTGAGCAGGTTCATGCAGCATCTCTGGAGAAAATGGATAGGCGACATTTCGGGTCGGGACCTTCTTCAGACATGGCAGAGATCAATTTTGATCATGGAGTAATATCAACCTGGCAATAAACTTCAAAAAACCCACCAATATGTCAGAGCCTGCCAACACATCAGTGATGCTGTGAGCTGCTTATCTTACAAAACTGTCACTCCATCTCTGGGACTTAAATCTGGGATGCTGGAAAATCTGCTAAATGTAAAGGGTGTTGACAAAGCCTGTGAACTTGCTGCAGTGAGAGTAGCCCCAATCAGATGGAGTGACACATTCTATTTGTCTCTCTGAAATGGGACCGAACCACCAACAATGGTCCACATAATTCTAGATGGTAGCAGCATAGATTCTGGTATTATTAACTTTCCCTGGTTTCTAGGAACTGGGAAAAGCTTCCAGCCCATCATCAGGGTAAACCCTCAACCTGCTCCACATATAAAGACTGTGAGAGCTGTAAGCTGGGTGTTTAGATCCATGGAAGGTCCTCATTTCCCTTATTCACACTCCTCTTAAACCTTAATTTGGAGCTGAGCCAGTGACATCAAATGTCCTTGTTCCCTTAGCAAAGAGCTTCAGTAGTCTCCAAAGAAGCTGCTCAAGATACTTGGTAAAAAATAACCATACATAGCAACTATTGATATCATTGCAACACACAATGTCAACCAGTATTAATTAATAAAGATCAGATTCACAACAGGGACAGTTATCATGTCGGTATCCATCTCAGTGCCTCCTTCTGCAAAAAGAACCAAAAATTCAGCATAAACAACAGTATTGTATATGCACTCAGTGACACAATAACGTCCTCTACTGAAGACCCAGCAGGCCAAATTGAACTACTCTTGTGTGGTCCATGACTGCTAAATAGTTAGAACCACCGAGGGCATGCAGTTGATGGATAGTTGGATCTTTGCTGTTGAGAATATGCCAATAAAGGGTGACTGTGTGCGGTACTGGGGCCAGCTTCTGACTACACCAGCCCACCACAAGTAGGAAGTAGACTGGCCAGCTAGCTCAGGGGCAACTGTGAAGGCTTTATTGGAATGATATGTGGAGCTGGCACGTTAGGAATGAAAGATGAGAATGACACGTTAAGAAACAGTTAGACAGGTACATGGATAGGACAAGTTTGGAGGGATATGGGCCAAGCGCAGGCAGGTGGGACAGTATAGCTGGGTCATGTTGGCCGGTGTGGGCCTGTTTACACATTTGTATCACACTATGACTACGACTCTATGACTGCTAATACTGTCATACTGAGGCAAGATTCATGATCTATGGACCCAATGCAATGTATTGGTCGGCAGATTGCACGAGTGCCATCACTTTGGCCCATCTTCTGCTGCAGGGCACAGAAATGGCTGTCAGTCTCTTACACATGCATAGAAAGTTGGCTATAATTGTCCCTTGGAGCCCTCATCCTTTTCTTTGCCTGGTCCTGTGCAGTCATTCATTTTAGAATCTGAACAATCACTATCACCAGTGATTGCATTGAGTGGTCTCTTTTAATATTGGAGTCCTGAGGTCCATTTGTGTGGATTAATTTCAACACATTTACGTTACCCATGAAATGTGTACTTGTGAAAAAAAGTGCAATAACACTATGGTTTAACCAACCCCCCTTCAGATGCAAGTCAGTCAAAACACACGTAGTTGGAAAATACATTTGAAAGTTCAGACATCTATCATTGTCTGGAGAGTGCAAATTGAAATGCCACATAATTCAGTGATTTGGTTCAAGGGGTCATACTTTTATGCAGGATTGAGATAAATCTCATTAAATAGAAATAGCTCTAAATATTTTGTAGCATTAGCCGTCAAAAGTATTTGTGGCATTCATTTAATGTTACTTTACTCCAGATGAGAGATATTATTGTTGGAGAAAGGAAGTTTTTCCTGTAATTATTATTAAAATCATGCATTTCAGATTAGGTGAAACATGATTAAATATAGAATAAAATTTGCTTTCTCCAGGTCCACCCAGAGGACCATTCCAACTCAACATAAATGAGAGTGCTTATAACCATCAACCTTGACAAGCAAGTATGGATGGTTCAAGCGCTATCAATTGCTATGGAGTTCCACGTGGAATTAGGTTCAGACTAGTCAAGGTCCTGCAAATGTCCTCACAGCTAGCACCATGAATAGACTTTCAGTCCAACCATTTAGACTTGGACTCAAACGATGAAAGTACATAGGTTGGGTAATGTAATCATATGCTGTACTTTTGTGCTGTGGATAGTTTTGAAGCAGAAAATCGTGATCTATATTTCCATATTAGTAATGGTCCACCTATTTGTGATATGCTCACGGGTCAATTAGTATGCAATGCTTGTGTCAATTGCCTGCAACACTGAAGGAAGCCCTGGCCTGGAAAAGCCAAGTGTCATTTTGGGAGGAAAACCCGATTGAGTGTATAGTAACAATTTCATCCCTAGAAAAATTGCGGTTGAGTGTTCCAATGCAGAAGCCAGCTATCAAATCCTTACCGTTGGACCAAATGTTTCAGCAAAGGCCTTCTTCTTCTTTTGGGAGAGTTGAGGGGGTGGGAGGGGGAGGTGGGATGATGGCATTGTTGTGGTGCTTGGACACCAACCAGTAAAATACCCGTGGTCCACAGAAAACATGGGTCCCTAACTCTAACCCACCACCACTGGTTTGGATATCCCACCTGAGGCCCAAAACCTTCAAGAAAGGTTCACGTTGGGAGCTGCCACTGTAATTGCTCTAGCCATGTGAGCAATTTGTGGTTTTCAGTTTTTGCACCTTACACGTAATTACCCTGAAGCTGTGTGAAATGTGCTGCTTATGTCAATAGCCTCTTGTATGTCACATGTGCAAGATAATCACTCGCTCGCTGCCCTGCATGAAATTGGCATAGATCCAATATGTAATGCTATTTTAGTGTGTACTTCCAAGACCCTTACATTTACTACCCCAGTTTCCCTTCATTAGGCGTGGTTTAGTTGTAAGACAGAATGAAATGGGTCAGAAATATTCCCAACTTCAGCATACAGGAGGCAACATGTTCCCAATCAGTGTTTGCAGCGCAGTCCTTTTTTAATCAAGTAGCTAACATAAAGCTGAAATTATATTTGTTTTAAATTCTTCTGATCGTGCCGAGTCCTCAAAGGGGTTGAATGTTATGAATTAATGTATTGCTGAAAAACATTAGATCAGCATAGAGGCCAGATGAAAACATGTAAATCTCTGGAAATGCGTTTGACAGATTTGCTGCCATTTATTGGCTGCTTTTTAAAAATATTTTCAAACACTTTCCTTTTTTCAACTGAAAACCGTCATAAAACAATTGAATATGTTTGGACAGATGTACTTTAATTTAAGCTTATAAATCAAATGCAGTTGCTATGCAGTTGTCTATTAGTAATTAAATAAAGAAAATGGGATGAAATCTTCTGTTGTGAATTACAAACTTAGCTTAGTACTTAGTAAGATGCATAAATTCAAAATGTCTTAAAATGATCTATGGACTATTTTATATTAGACCCTCTTAGACTATTTCTGACCTTGGTCACATTAGCAACTAAAATACTTGTGGCTGGCAGGGAGTTGTTAGGTTTGTGGTGTATACAAGCAGAAGCTCTCATATTTTTAAAGACTCTTCCATGGTGACTGCTTATAAATCAATGGATGCTATCTTCATTACAAATACAGTAGCTACTGGCCATCAAATCATTCTTTCAATGATGCTACACAGAAATTGTGCTTGTAGTGACTCCTCTAATGCCGTGCCATGTGTGGCTTCCCAGTAATATACAACTGAATTTCACTCATCTGCCCATCTCTCAATTCTTAAATAAAAATGAATGCAATTGAAGTGGAAAAAATAGCAGGTCATCCATATGTTCTCTGAAATTAATCCCAAAATGTGTGTACATAAATTAAACGACTTTAGCAGGCTTTATTGACCCGGGGCAAGAGTCTGAAAAAGCTTCTGAGAAATAAACAAGTCATTAAAATACTCTGATCATTTTACATCTTGTTTTAATTATGTAGTTCCTGAAAAAAAAGCTTGGTTATTTTTTAGAACCCCACTGTTATCATCAGTGATCAGACCAGTAAACTGCTGGAGAAAATTGTGCATTAGGATTAAAAAGTCAAAAGAACACATTACAAAAATGAGGCCACGGCAGTGGCAATACTTGTTAATGATGAAAATTGTGATTTATGACCCAAAATGATCACAGATGTGTTTCAGAATCTCACCGTTGGGATCTAAACTGCAGACTGCCTCTTTCATCCAAAAGCATTTATGGAAATGTGACAGCAGATAATTTAATACATGTTTTAAAATTAATTTAAAGATGCAGTGACTCTTTTCCAATGAGATTGGTGTGTTTAAAATAAAATGCTGCAAATTTCTCAAATAATTATATTAAAAGGATTTGAAAGCAGGTGATGCCCTTGCGAACATCTTCGAAATATATTTCTTGTGGAATAGGAAGCTAATGAACAGAAGGTAAGAGAGAACAAGAGGTTATCTTATCATTGGAAAATCCTGTTGAAAATCGATGTGACCTCTGCTACTGTCATCCCAATTCCCACCTCCGGTGCACTGCCTGTCCTACTTGTCTTCTTCTGGAAGCTCAATCTAGTGTGTGATCTCCTCCGCTCTCCAGGGGCAGGTTATCACAATGAATCACCCAGACTCCTCTCACACTTCTATTTATTTCCCTGTGCTGATGGGATGTTGTCTGGGAAAGTTGGAGAGACGGCAGCTGGATGAGTGGTGGGAGGGAGTTGTAAGCAGTGGCTACTGGTGGTAGTGGAAATGTCAATTCAGTTCAAATTACAACCTCCCTGCCAAACATACAATGTAGGCTGGGATGTTGATACGGGGAATCCATTACACTGTGGTGCAAATGTTTAAAAAACTGGCTGAGATCCAGCATTGAAATGTAAAAATAAATACCTTTGGAGTGACAAAAAGCTGCTTCAAAGGTTTTGTGTGCTTTCATTTCAACTGTGCAGCTTATAGTTTGTGGCGCTGTGCTGCCTTGTATCAAGGACCTGCTTACATTCAGTTGCTGTACTATGAACACATGTACTGACAAAACTATAACAGGAAAGAGATGACCTATTTCACAGCTGAAAATAACACAACATCTCTTTTAAATGCAGAATTAGCCCTGCTCACAGAGGTTTCCAGGTCTGTCAAGAAAGTGGGCAGAAAATCCCAGTGTCTGACCAGTTGGTACTTTGTGATTGTAAACATGCAAATTATACAAAAAATACCGGAATTAGTAATTAGAGTGAAACATAAAACAAACATTTTCTTTTGGCAATTTGAATACATATCCAAAAGGTGAATTTGGATCTGGTGTTGGTATAATGTCCTGGAATTCTTCTGATAATGTTTTCCCATGAAGTTGTGTAAAAATCACATGCCAGTTAGAATGCTACATTCTACACACACCATGGCCAAAATGTTGTGTGTGGTAGAATCAGCATATTCCTGCCTTGTGTGGCAAAGACCATTCATCTAAAATCTCCCATCTCAGCAGAGATTGAAGAAAGCAGAGAGAATGGGGTGGAGCAGATTGCAGGAATTGGGTATGATTGACAACATAGATAACAGTCATATAATTACAGAATTATTCAATGCAGAAACAGGTTCTTCGACTCTGCTTGCTCATGCTGGTCATGATGTTTACCTGATTTAATCCCATTTGCCTGTGTTTGGGCCATATCCCTCTAAATCCTCTAATGGATTGGAAAGATTGTAGATGGGATCAGGTGTATGTGTGTCATAAACTAAATATGGTCAAATTATAGTGCGACCTAAAGGGCAGGCGTGAATTGAGTTTTGTTTATAGTTCTGTTATATTTTATATCAAATTATTGTGTGGCATGTTAACATTTCTACACTAAGAACATGTGAAATAGGAGCAGGGATAGGCTATTTGGCCCCATGTGTCTCCTCTGCCTTTTTAATAAGATTACAGCTGACTTTTATCTCAGCTTCATTTTCCTCAACAGACCTCTTATCCATTGATTCCTTTAATATCCAAATATCTCTAGTCCTGAATGAATACAGTGACTGAACCTCCACAGCTCTCCTGGGTAGAATATTTCAAGATTTACCATCTCTGGGTGAATGGATTTCTCCTTAACCCGGCCATGAATGAGCAAATTTTTATGATAATTTCTGAATGCAGAATTCCAAAATGATTGTTAGCATTGTTTGAACAGCAGAAATACCAACTCCTAAAGAGTAATAAAACCAGACATGCCTTGAAAGGTTCAAAGGGTTATAGATATGCTGTACCTTAAAGTGTAGCATAATGGGCAGACAGCATGGTTACTGTTAGGATTGCCATCAGGTGTTCCGGTGTAGGTTCATCTTTGTAACCTGTGCTTATCCTCAATCTCAAATTTAATTACAGGGGAAAGAGCCGTAGGACAAATGGGATCTAATTCTTGATGGAGGATGGAGAAGTAGCTAAAAATACTTTGATGACCCGGTAAACCAAGCTGAACATTGAATTATCCAATTTCAGATATCTAACCTACTAATAACCTTCCCCCCTACACCCACCCCTCATCCTTTCCCTGTGTCCCTTGCCCTTCCCCTGTCCCCTTTCATCCATAATCCTTCCTCTGGCTTTGCAATTATCACCTCTTTTATCCTTATCTCACAATGTTGTCCCTTCATCCCTGGTTTTTGTCCAGCCATCTGCCTATAAAAAAAGTCCCAACACAAAACACAACATATCCATTTTCTCCAGAGATATTGCCTGACCCACTGGTTTATTCCAGCACTTTATCTCCTTATTGTAAATCAGCATCTGCAATTCCCTGTGTCTTCAGATAAACCAAGCACGCATACATTCTGAGTAGACCACACAGCTCCTAAAGTATTTTCCAACATTTGCTTTGTAACCTCAACCCCAAATTCCTGCCCAGCCATGCTAACTTATTATCCTTGGTTTTCAAAGCATCCATTTACCTCTTTAATATTTTACTTTCATTTTCCTTCAAGGCAAAAAGTTCTAAAAGCTCTTGGCCCTCTAAGAATTAAGTAATCATCTTAGCTTTATTTCAAATGAGTTACCACCTGACCTTAAATAGTGACTACTGCTTCTAGATTCTCCCACGAGGAAACCTATTGATTGCATCATCACGATAACAACCCTCAGAATCATATGTTTCAGTACCTCCTCTCAGTCTCCTTAACTTTAACTAATACAAGCCTAATTTCTCCAATCATTCCCCATAAGACAACTTGCTCAGTCCAGGCATTGGTTTGGTAACCCTTTTCCAAACTGCTTCCAAGTCAGTAAAATCCTTTCTTAAATAAGGAGACCAATACCATACATAGAATTCCAAATTCCAAAAACGTCACCCATTCTTTCTCCCCAGAGATGCTGCCTGTCCTGCTGAGTTACTCCAGCATTTTGTGTCAATCTTCGGTTCAAACCAGCCTCTGCAGTTACTTCCTGCCCAATTCACCTTGGTTCTACCCTATTAAAATGTTCAGCTGGGCATATTCACCGTGTGATGACTGGGGACTTACCATTTTGTGTTTCACTCCTGAAATCCATGAGTACAGTCAGGAAATTGCCAGTGATGCATGGCCAGTAGGTTTGAGACTTCTCTGTTAGTGCAGGAGACCTAAGTCCTTGGTGGCACTAAGGCAGAGATATTTTCTGCCAAACATCGGCCCTTCCTAGCTAGTTACTGATTAATAATACATCCATGTTTAAATTATAAAATGTGACTGGTGTAAGGAAAGATGTCACGTCTGTTTCCATGATATTAAAAAATGCACATTTTGGTGATACTACAAGACCAGCAGGGTGCCGGGGAGATGGCTGCCCTGCCGGCAGTCTGTTCGTATTTTCTTTCTTTTTGTTATTTTTTAGTGCGTTAAAAGTTTGTTTTAATGTTCTTCGGTTTGTTTTATGTGGGGGGAGGGGGGAGGGGGGAGGGGATGGGGGGAAACTTTTTTTCAAGTTCCTACCTTCCCGCAGATGTGATCAATTTTAGGATCACATTCTCTGGGCTCTGCGGGCTACCATCGCTGGAGCTGGAAGCCTCCTCGGACTGTCGTGAGCGCCACCGCGGGGCGCGGACTTAACATCGGAGCTGATCCCTTGCCTGGGATCACTCCCACCGCAACCACCGCAGAATCACCATCAAGGGCTCGCAGTCTCGGGTGAGGCTGGTCCGGAGCTCCAAAGTCGCAGAAGGTTCGACCAGCACCGACGCGAGGTTTGATCGCCCGGCGCGGGGGAGCTGACAACCCCCGATGCAGGAGCTCATCGCCTCCATGTGGAGGGACCGAACGCCGCCGGCTACGAGAGTCAAGATCATCCCGTCGACGGGTGCTCGAGGCCCACGACCGAGGAAAAACAAAAGGAAGAGACTTGAACTTTATTTCGCCTTCCATCACAGTGAGGAATGTGTAGGAGTCACTGTGGTGGATGTTCATGTTAAAATGGGTTTTTTTGTGTGATCTGTTGCTTTTAATTGTATGACTGACCTGGCCAGTGAAATTCCTCGTATGTTGCAAAACGTACTTGGTGAATAAAGTGTGATTCTGATCCTGATTCTGATTCTCTGATTATTATTTAAATATTATCTAAAGATATTTAGAGACAAACTCTTTGAACATATTTTTCCTCCTTCCTCCACAAAACACTTACATCAAAGCAGTTTAAAATCTTCACTTGGTCTTGGCAGAAACATCAGTAAGTTCCACTGATGTAAAACTACCATTTGATTATTTTTAAAAAGTTAATCAATGTCCTATTTAAACCTCAGTAGGTTAAAAAAAATACAATTTGAGGTGACTTTTCCTTCCATTCTGCAATTCACACTTACATTTTAATGAAATTGTAAAATTTAGATTCAAGAGCAGAGTGAAAACTGTATCTCATATTAGGAACATTTGTTTACAGTGACCAAGCTGCATTTCATCTTTATTACATAGGTTTCCCAAGTGTTTTGAGGATCACACTCTACAATTAATTTCATTTTAACTCATGAAAACAAGAATCTTGTTCACAAAATATCTCCCTCATAGTCTTATTCACTCCACAATTTCTCTGCAGAGACTCTGTTATGTTCTTTTCTATTGATTATCTTGATTTACACTTTCAGCCACATAAATACAGTATAAACAAGAGCAGGCTGGAGACTGAGTATCTCAAGGTGAGTGTCTTACCTCTGACATTTCAAGACCTATTCACCAACTGGAAGGCAAGAGATAGGACCATGACGAAATATTCTTTACTTGCCTGCAACTCCAAATCTCAAAAAGCTCAATCCTTTCAAATACAAACCAAACCATCCTCCTTCTGAATTCGCACCTTCTCCACGGCTTAGAATGGCACAGTGGCATAGCGGTAACGCTGCTGTTTTACAGTGCCAGAGGCCTGGGTTTGATAGTCATTATGGGTGCTGTCTGTACGGAATTTGTATATTCTCCATGCGATGCGTGGGTTTTCTCTGGGTGCTCCAGATTCCACCCGCAAGACATGCAGGTTTGTAGGTTAATTGGCTTTAGTAAAATTGTAAATTGCCCCAGATGTGTAGGATAGTGTTAATGGACGGGGTGATTGCTGGTTGGCACAGACTCATTGGGTTGAAGGGCCTGTTTGCATGCTTTGTCTCTAGTCTAAAAGTCCAAAAGTCTAAAGTTACTTCAGCATGCATTCTGTACACTGGTGGACCATCCACAATATGTATTTCTATCAGTCGTATAAGCCACTCCGATACCACTACCGAGTCCCATGATCTCTACTTCTAAGAGGGGCAAAAGCAGCAGGAGCATGGGAAATACCATTTGGAGATTCCCCTCCAATTTGCATACTTTCTTGACATGGAAATGTCTGGCTGCTCCTCCACTATCGTGGGATCCAAATGCTGGAACTTCCCCTACAACAGCATTATGGGAGTACATTCAGCGGAGACACTGCAGAGATTCAAGCCACTCATCTTATTGAAATGTTTAAGAAGGAACTGCAGATGCTGGAACAATCGAAGGTAGATAAAAATGCTGGAGAAACTCCACGGGTGAGGCAGCATCTATGGAGCGAAGGAATAGGTGATGTTTCGGGTGGAGACCCTTCTTCAGATGGTAGCCAGAGATGAAAAATAAGTATTAATCTTTTCAACATTGACTTATACCTGAAAATCGTAAGTTCATAAGTCATAGGAGCATTGAGTCCAGTCAGCCCGTTGAGTCCTCTTCCATCATTCAAAAATGGCTGATCTATCTCTCTCAACCCCATTCTCCTGCTTTCTCCCCATAACCCTTGGCACCCAAATGGATAAGAAAATACTGGAGAAAATTGTTCAACAAGGAAGTTATAACCACAGGGGTTGTATTAACTCCCATGCCGGAATTTTCATTACTTTTGCCCCAGGACAGTGCAAAGATTTGCTTTTCAGTGTAACGGGAAGATTTCCTCTCGTACAAATCTCCAAGAATTACAGTTTCACCAATATGCTCCACTTGTCTGTGGAATTCTCTGCCTCAGAGGGAGGTGGAGGCAGGTTCTCTGGATGCTTTCAAGAGAGAGCTGGATAGGGCTCTTAAAAATAGCGGTGTCAGGGGATATGGGGAGAAGGCAGGAACGGGATACTGATTGGGGATGATCAGCCATGATCACATTGAATGGCGGTGCTGGCTTGAAGGGCCAAATGGCCTGCTCCTGAACCTATTGTCTATTGCCCCCCTACCACCTTGTTCTCCACCTCCAGTTTTACTATAGCTTTGACCAGAGATTTGTAATTTATAAGAAGTTCAATCCATACACCGTGTTTTGGATAGGATCAATATTAATAAATGAGTTGAGTTTTTTTTGTATTGTATACTGGCTTAGTAGATACTCCAAACTAATCAAATCCCTTCAATTTCTGCTTGTTACATTTCTGTTTTATGCATGTTTGAAATGTTGATCTATCAATATTTAGTCAGATGGCTATTTGATCGGCTTCTTAGATAAGTGGCATTTTGAGCCAGGCATAACTTTGGATGTGACACTTTGATGTTGTGAAGACTTGAGGTGTGAGTTGGGAGGTGCAATGCCCTGAGGCCACACTTTCAAGTATGATTCCTTTGAACAGTGTGAAATGACAGACCCAACTAGTTGCAGAACTTTCTCATTATCCAATAGCAAGTAATCACTTCAATTATTGCAATAAGATGTGCATGGCACTGTTTGTTTACTTGTTTCACCAGTTCAAGTTTTTCTACTCCTTGTTGGACAATTTCATCAATGTTAAAGAATAGATCCACAAGCAATGAGTTTGGGGTAGCCCTTGTTAGCCCATTTTTGTGGTCTTCCATAAAATTCACACTTGTTTTGAGAGTGTTACTTGATTGAAATAGCCATTATATCTCAAAGCAAGATTAATTATAGTATTGCCAAACATATGATGAGCTTACCCTATGATTCTTACAACCTTTTTTAAAATCCAAGTTTTATTGAGAGGCTAGTCAAAAAAATCAGTCATGTCCTAAGTATTACTAAAAAAAATGTGCAGATTTATACAGAATGTTCTTTCTGCCTGGACACCTATTGCATTTAAAAAATAATAATTTTGGAAAAATAATACATCGTTCTGAAAACTTGACATAATTTTGTGACGGTAACCTTATACATAGCGACTTATTTCAATTGCTGGAGAACACTGAAAGTTAACCCAATAAGTGTGGACATTGCACTGTGTTACTTCGGAATTTCCACCTGCATTAAAAAGTTCTGACGTAGATCGATGATTGAAGTGTTTGTGCCAGTTGCAATCTGGTGTTAGTTTCCAGTGAGGGAATGCAAAATGAAATTGATTTCCTACCATTTACCACAGATGATCTAGTCCTACAACCTGCATCAGGTTTGATCAGCACAAGAGCAGCTTAATTTCAATTGAGAATAGTTGCAAGGATCTAAAGCAAGTACTGATATATTAGATGTTTTTTTTAAATTTTGCTTGAATGCCTTGCAAAAGATTTTAAATATTATTTTTGTATAAATTTGAGGCACAGTGGCACAGGTGGTACAGTCACAGCACCGGGGACCTGAGTTCAATCTCACCCTTTGTGGTGTTCATGTGGTTCTCCTTATGATCACATGAGTTTCCTCTTGGTGCTCCAATTTCCTTTGCTATCCCAAAGACGTGTGTTGGTAGGCTACCTGGTGTGCAAGTATGTGGTAGAATCTAAGGAGATAATGGGGAGAGAAGTTGAGATTTACAAAGTATTAAAAAGGGGGGATTAATTTAGGATTACAGGTAGGTGGTTTATGGTTGGTGTAGACTCAGGGCCTGATAGGTCTGTCTTCATGCTATATCTTTCTAGGACCACATGACACCAGAAACATTTAGCACTCTTCACTGTTTTGGCAACTTCCCAGGTTTGGGAACTTTGACAACAGCTGCACTGGAGCATGGCTATTTCAGGCCTTTTAAGCTGTTCTTTTGGTGGGGCTTGGTCTGCTCTCCACCCATCCTCCCAACTCTATCTTACCCCATCACAGAATGATTACTTAAAGAATAAGGTTATTACTTCACAGAAGGCCTTTTGCCAAACAGAACTTGATCACAACAGATGGAGCTGATTTCTCCCAGCAAGCTGCCCTGGGTGAATGGCACCATGGGCAATCTGTGAGTACAAAGACTCAGCACTGACTACAAATTTGGGGTTATTGTTTACTTATAAAGCATTAGTGCAGGCAGGCCATAGACTGGGTGAAATTAATAAATATTTTATGACGAGTGTTTGCTTCGCAATTTCAATTTTCAGTTTGCTTTGCAATAAATAATTTTGATGATGGCAGCTGTTGTTGAATTAAAACTGCCCAGGGTTAGACCTTGAGTGGAGCTGACACTCTAAACACTGATTTCCTGGTGACTTATCAGATATTTTCTATGACTGCGGCAAAGCATAAAAGTGAACTCTTCAAATGACAGGAATATATTTCATGAAAAATGACAAGCAATTTGTAGGTACCAGGACTGACATAAATTACTTTATCTAACTGAGCTATTGGATTGGAGGTGGAGAAACCAAATCAGTTGGCTTATATTAATAAAAATCTTGAAATGGAAACAGCTCAAATTTTATCGATCATCTACTTGACACATTGTAACCTAATAACTGTCAACTGTGTGGAGCAGCCCTCAATTCAGCATAGCAATCAGAATACTGTGAATTTGTCCACATATGGTTGAAAATGCATCTGATTGTTTCCTTCTGTTCGTTCTCCTGTGACCTAGGCTCCAGTCAATGGATCTAAGTCTTAGAACTCGAGTATCATCTTTCCAGTTTACTGCAAACAACTATAGTCATAGAGACATATAGCATGGAAACAGGCCCTTCGGCCCAACTAGCCCATGCCGGCATACATGTCGTATTTATACTAGTCCTACCTGCCAGTGCATGACCAATAACCCTCTAAACCTATCCTATCCATGAACCTTTCCAAATGTCTCTTTTACCCCGTGGCTATCAAACTGTACAACTCGTGTGGTAGACTGACCCCTTCCCCCTCCCCATTCCCCCTCCTCCTCCCCCCCCCTCTCCCCCTCCCCAATCTTTGCACATCCCCAATCCTGGACTTTCCACTCGTCATTTTAATTTCATGTTTCATGTATCTTGTTGTGTTTTATGACAGTTGGCAGATCAGTTTCCCTCCTGGGATAAATAAAGCTATATCATATCATACCATAACATAACAATAGTACCTGCCTCAACTAGCTCTATATACCCACCACTCTTTGTGTGAAAAAACTTAACCCCTCAGAATCCTATTAAATCTTTCTCCCCTTACCTTAAACCCCTGTCCGCTTGTTCTCAATTCCCCTACTCTGGGCAAAAGTCTGTTTATTTACCTGATCTATTCCTCTTACGATCTTGTATACCTCTACAAGATCACCCCTCATCTTCCCCTGCTCCAAGGAATAAGGTCCCAGCCTGCTCAACCTCTCCCTATAGCTCAGGCCCTCAAGTCCTGGCAACATCCTCGTGAATAATTTCTGCACCCTTTCCATCTTGACAACATCTTTCCTATAACATGGTGACCAAAACTGAACACAATACTCTAAATGAGGCCTCCCCAATGTCTTATGCAACTGTAACATGATGTCCCAACTCAATACTCTGACTGATGAAGCCCAAAGTGCCGAAAGCCTTCTTGACCATCCCATCTACCTGTGAACACTGCATTTTCCCACCAAAAAATGGAATCCCTGTATGCGTTGGACCAACAGATGTTTCATATGCCAGACTACAATGGTTCAAAGAATGGAGTTTATTTTTTTGTATCTCTCACTTTCTATATGTGCATCTCCATATTGGATATCAAAACTATTTGTTGATGTTGAAATGTGGAACAAAAGATAAAGTGATGGAATAACTCAGTGGGTCAATTAACATCTGAGGAGGTAGAGGTGTGGTTTACATTTCAGGTTGAGACCTTCCTTCAGGACTAGGACTGTTGAGGGAAGACAGTCAATATACAGAACTAAAAAGGAAGGGATACTTCTTTCTGAGCATTCCCCTCGCTCTCTCCCCCATCTGGCTCTGTCTGCACATCACCCCCTTCTCCCCTTCTTTTAGTTCCACTTGTAATCTTTCAGCCTCTGTCTCATTCTTCCCTCTTGTTCTATCCACTTGCTATATTGCCTCTACGCACTTAGACCTGATGCAAGGTATTCACCCAAACATATCAGTCATTCTTTTGCCTCCATGGATGCTGCATAACCTTCTGAGTTATTCCAGCAGTTTGTCTTTGATTCCATCCTATGCTCCCCAGATTTGCCTCACTATTTGGATAGAACCAAGAGCAAAGAGTAGAAATGAATGGTAGGAAGATAAGTTAGTGTCTGGCTTAAAAAGTGAGAGATATTCCATGGATATGTGGGGAAAGTACAATTATTAAAAAATATTTTTAACAGTGAATAATTATTTTTATGAAGCTAGGAATATATGTCTAATTATGAAGTGTTGATGAGTCAGTGTGTAGGAGAGAGATGGAACACCTGGTTGAATGATGCTGCAAGAACAACCTCTCATTCAACTTCAGCAAAACCAAGGAACTAATAGGGGGTTACTCCAGCTTTTTGTGTCTGTCCAAAGAACTAATCATTGATTTCAGAAAGGGAAAGATGGGGGACCACGTATCAATGTCAATTTTTATTGGTGGGTTAGCGGTGGAGAGAGTTAAGGGCCTGTCCCACTATACGAGTTTACCCAAGAACTCTCCTGAGTTAAAAAAAAAAAATCAAACTCGTGGTAAGTACGTAGAATGTACGTAGAGGGTATGTTGGAGCTCGGGACGTCTCTTAAGGGCCCGTAACGCTAACGGCAGGTACTCGGGAAATGTTGTAAGCTCGTGAAGTTTTTTCAACATGTTGAAAAATGTCCACGAGAGCCCCGAGTACCTACGAGCGGCTGTTACCGTAGTTCTCCGAGTTTGAATCAGGGGAAAATCGGGAGAATTCTGGAATTACCTCGTACAGTGGGACAGGCCCTTTACTGGCTTCAAATTCCTGGATGCTAACATCTTCCTGGGCCCAGCAGAAGGATGTAATCATGAAGAAGGATGCTACGCCTCTACTTTCTTAGTTTAAAGTGATTCAGCATGTTACTGGACACTCTAACAAACTTCTTCAGATGCACTGCAGAAAGTATCCTGACTTGGTTGCATTACGGTAATTCCAACACACAGGGTTGCAAGAGGCTGCAGATAGTAGTGAAGTCGGCCCAGTCCATCATTGATCCAGTTCTCTCTGCCACCAAATGAATCTGCATTTTTTTGCTATTCTTGCTATTGTGCGAGTGCAGCGTAGTTTCACAAGGTTAATTCCCGGGATGGCGGGACTGTCATATGCTGAGAGAATGGAGCAGCTGGGCTTGTACACTCTGGAGTTTAGAAGGATGAGAGGGAATCTTATTGAAACATATAAGATTATTAAGGGTTTGGACACACTAGAGGCAGGAAACATGTTCCCGATGTTGGGGGAGTCCAGAACCAGGGGCCACAGTTTAAGAATAAGGAGTAAGCCATTTAGAACGGAGACTAGGAAACACTTTTTCTCACAGAGAGTGGTGAGTCTGTGGAATTCTCTGCCGCAGAGGGCGATGGAGGCAGGTTTTCTGGATGCTTTCAAGAGAGAGCTAGATAGGGCTCTTAAAAATAGTGGAGTCCGGGGATATGGGGAAAAGGCAGGAACGGGGTACTGATTGGGGATGATTAGCCAAGATCACATTGAATGGTGGTGCTGGCTCGAAGGGCCGAATGGCCTACTCCTGCACCTATTGTCTATTGTCGATTGCATGAGACACTGCCTCAAGAGGACAGCATTTATCATTAAGTATCCCGAGCATCTGGGCTGTATCCTCTTTTAAGTGCTACGATGTGGCAGGTGGTGCAGAAACTTGGGCTCTTACCACCAGGTTCGGGCATAGTTACTTTCCTACAACTATCAGGTTCTTGATTATTTAAGTTTTTGTGTGTTGCCTGAATATATGTTGCAGTGATGCTGCTGCAAGCAAAATACTTTTTGTACCTGTACCTCCCCATACCTGTGCCAATGATTGTAAGCGCAACTTAGCTCAACTTAAAACAACACCGTCAATAATTTTGGATCAGCTTGAGGGAAATTGCTCCTTATATAAAAATATCATGTATCGGTTTAACACTTGTAGGATACTTCTTGGAAGCATGCAGTAGACTTGTGTTTATATTCCTCATGCCAAGCACCTAAGAAAGTGTGGATTTTTTTTTTCCACATCAGTCATTTTGAAAGAAAAATTCTTGGAATGCACATACTGCCTATTATATTAATGGAATTCCATAAATTCAGTTACAGGGAAGGTGGGCCGAGTTCTGATTGAAATTTATTTAATGTACAATTATATCACAGACATTGGCGGTCACTCGAAACGTGTATGACTGTCCTCTCATGGAGGACGCCTGTGCGTGACTTTGTTTAACATGGGGAGACTGGTGCACAGACAGCCACCGCATGGTCCTTGACAGATCTGGGTCAGGATCCAGTGGCATGGAGTCCAAGATGGCCGGGGACCCTTTTCTGCTGCAGCCTCCATGCGCCTTCCCAGCCGTTATGACGCTCCACTAAAGTCAGCCATTGTCCTCCTCTTGATCCACCGTTGAGGCCTTGGTTGGATTGCTCTTTGTCAGAGACCTCCCACTCGACCTTACCGCCATGGATGACCCTACTAGGAGCATACCTCCAGACGGCTTCGCTCTCAGGATCTCAGGACCACACAAGCTTCTCCACCACGACAAGGTGACAATCCACGGAGAATCACAGACATAATAACCCCTGTTCAATGTGATAACATCTTCACCTATTCAGTCAGCTCATCAGCCAGAAACAAGGGGCGAATCACATTTTTTGTACACAATACAACTGGAAAGGTGGTCAGTCTGTATATTTTTTAGATAATTGTAACATTGCATTCAGGACTTTGCAACCATCCCCTCATTCGCAATCTCATACACACTCAGCGATTGAAAAATTGTTGAAAAATTGATAAACAAGATGTATAAAGGTGATGTCAACCTATTGACTGGTTCTCTATCTCATTGTATAAGCACTATAAAAATACTGGAATCACTCAGCAGGTCAGGCCATCACTTCATGAAGAGAGAAACAGAGCCATCACTTCATGTCCGAGATCCTTTGTTACAACTGAATTGTTGGCAGTGTTTCTCTTTCCACAGGGGCTGCCTGACTGGTTGAGTATTTCCAGTCTGTTCTTTATATTTTTTTGAGATTTCCAGTATCTGTAGCTTATTTTATTTATTTATTACCGCCATCATTCAACATGGATTGTGCAGGCTGTATTTGACTGTTATGTATTCTAAATGTGATATCTTTCACTAATTGCCCGTTTTGTGTACCGTGCAGATGAGACTCAGCTTGTGATGCCCACGATCAGAACCAGCATTGAGAAGTTCCACATGGCTGGGCAGGTTCTGCCCCCAGGGTTTCCTGCACCATTCTTATTTGCTGATGGACTCTCTTCAATAGAAACACTTCTAACCAATATTCAGGTAACATTTTAGCACAAACAGAACAGTGTAAATGGATTAAGGAGAAGTTAGACACAAAATGCTGGCGTAACTCAGCGGGACAGGCAGCATTTCTGGAGAGAAGGAATGGGTGCCGTTTCGGGTCGAGACCCTTCTTCAGGAGAAGTATTAGTCCATGTTCAATGCTTTATTGTACTTTACCAAAAACTAAAGTCTGTATCAACCCCAGAGACCAAAACAAGCAGATGCTAGCAACTGGGGAAAGAAAGAAGGATCAGGCATATTACCTTTGTAGCAATATTTTAATTTGAGAGTGAGGATTTCTCATCTTGTAATTACAGCAAAATTATTATAACTTGCTAGGTATCGACGAACAACAGCGGCAGTAGTAGCAACATGATTTTGTTTGCTCAACCTAAATGTGTCTAGGTGAGTGGAAAAATCTAGGAGGAGTTGATGGAAAATGGGGAGAATAAAGTGGGATAATGCAAAGGGGTTATTGATGGCTGGTGAGGACTTGATGCGTCTTTTCTCATGCTGAAAAAGTCTATGACTGATAAATCCAGGAATTTTAATGTTTTTTGTTGGATTACCTTTTTACCGCAAAATATTATGTTAAATCCTCAGCAAATGAAACTATTTTATTTGATTTTGAATCCCCCCAAAAAATAGGATAAATAATTACTTCCTTTTATTCAGGGGATCAATTATTGATATAGACTTTTAAAGCTTCAAATATTCTGGGCAGTTTCATTTCAAGCAGCTCTATTCTATTTCAAGTCATAGTCCTTTGTGAATTAATTGTCATCTTGCATGCCAATGAACATTGCATTTGCTGTTTTCAATTCCCCTTACAACTAATGTACATTACAGATCTCCTAAAAGGTACATTTTCTTCATCTACTCAATCTGTAGTGCGCACAGAAATATGTTTCATTCAAAGTTATAGAGCAATCTCCCTCTTTATTGATACACAAATACAAGTTGCTGCCATACAGTATCTACCAGTTCCATGCCAGAGATGACCTTATCCATCTTCTGCTAACTGCATATATTTGAAACTCTCCAGTTTATTTTAACTTAATGGTTTTGGTTCCCCATCTCTTTACCTTTTACGTTCATTTTTACAAATCCTTATGTGCAAGGCATCCCTTTCCTTATTGAGTGCAACAAGTGTATGTGGTTGAGAACTGCTGCATAACTTCACCAGCTTTAGTCCTTGTATATATTGGTATGGTCACCATGGTCCACAGGGAAATAGATTCTTGTGGTCTGTGAAGTCTGCAACACAAAGTGTAAACAGCTTGTCTCTGGCAGAAGGCTTGTGCATTCAGCTTTTTAGCTAGGGTGGGGGGGGGAGAGAGATTAACCTTTGGTAGAAAATTAAATCACATTTGGAGTGTACTAGATACTGATACATTAGTCTTGCTGCAGTTAGGTACAACTGTAAGTTACCTTTCAATTAATTTAAGATTCAAATAACCGTAGCAGTGGCATGGTGGCACAATGGTAGAGTAGCTGCCTTACAGCGCCAGACACCCGGGTTCAATCCTGACTACGGTTGCTGTCTGTGCAGAGTTTGCACATTCTCCCGGTGACCTGTGTGAGTTTCCTCCGAGAGCTCTGGTTTCCTTCCACACTCCAAAGACGTGCAGGTTTGTAGGCTAATTGGCTTGGTAAAAATTGTGAATTGTCCTTAGTGTGTGTAGGATAGTGTTAGTGTGCGGGGATTGCTGGTTGGCGTAGACTCGGTGGGCCGAATGGCCTGTTTCTGCGTTTATCTCTAAACTAAAATAAACAACACTGATACTTTGTGAGATATACGTAGGGATTTGATTACATTTGACAGCATCACCCTGGCCTCAAATTTTTGGATGTTGGATCGGAAACACTTCCTCAATTATCCCATTGCATTTCTGCTTCTGATATCGAGTGAGAGCCTCAGAGTCTGATGGGAACTCAGTAGCAGTGCAAGGCATGAGCATAATTTCCTCCCACCAAAAAAAAATGCAGATCTAATCACGGGAAGCAGTGATGCAACAAATATGGAAAATTGTAGTTAATAATGATTAATTATATCATTAGCCATTCAACATCTTATGTGTTGCATAATAAATAACATTGACATGAACCAAGTCTAATGAAACTCTACTTTGGTGATTTAAAATTACAAAATTCATTGGAATAACATTTTCAAACACCAGCCTATTTTTAGTTGGAAAGCCTAATTTAAAAAATGATGTTAAAGGGTATATATTTCCAAGGTTAAAGTGTTAATTTTATAGTTTGACTTGTTTTGTAATAATTTATGTAGTTTTTTTTTTAATTGTCTCATGTTAATGCAATGTTCTCTTGCTGGCACAATATTCAGTTTCATTACTTTTCATAGCCCTTCTCCACAAAATGCAATTTACTCAAAATCCCTTGGCCTACATTTCCTTGGAAGTGGAGAGAGAGATACTCCTTTCTTTGCAAAATTGCTCTACCTCCCAACTATTTGATTTACAAGCAATGGTCTTCATTGGAAATTATTTTGCTCATGCAGTTTTATCCCGGCTCCATCTCCCTTCCCCTGTTAACAGTGAAGGATCTTAACTCATCTGTATCAGATTATACATTACCTGCCCTTGCGCTTCTGTAGATGTTAACTGCTTATTCACTAAATCATCCCGTTTTGATACTTCTCTTGCTTTCAAGTGCCTGTGACTGTGCCATTAGACTTCCATAAACTCTCTCACAATTTATTCACCATTTCCTGCTTTGCCTATCCCTGTCATGTTACAAGAATACTGCAAGACAACTAGGATCACTAAGCTAATGAATTTTACACTTTGGAAATACAAGGGGCCAAAGTGTGCAGTAAATTTATAAGAAGCAAAAGATCTGCAAAAAAATGCTTTACACTTAACACTTATTTTCCATGACATTTATAAGCAGGTTACTTTTGAAAATCGTATGGTAATCTTATGGAAAACCATACTTTTGAAAATCGTATGGTAATTTGTAAATAAAGATCTAATATCACCATATAAACTTGTGAAAATTCCAAACGCTAACCCAAACCCTATTATTTGTTGTGATCAATTGAGTCCAATATATCCTAAACGGTAGAGAATCTTTGAAAACCACATATTCTTCCAAAACATATGATGTATTTTACACATTTGTAATAATAATTAGATCAACAGTTGTGTATAGAGCAACTGTTATGATAAGGTAAAAAATACCAGAAAATGGCAAAATATTCTGCTATTTCCAGTTGGTTATCAAACAGTATTGGATTGAGCTGTTAATGTTCATAATTTAGGCATGAATGAATGTAAGAAAATAGAAATTATGCTGAATAAACATTCACCAGCTTCTACATATATTGAGGACTTTCGTGGATTGCATATTAACTGGGTCAGTGGCTCATTGTGAAACTGTTCAATGATTATACAGGGCCTGCTGAAGGTGGCTGTTGACAATGCTCGTGTGCAGGAGAAGCAGATACAACAGGAGAAGAAAGAACTGAAGCTGGAGCTGTTCAGGGAGAGAGAAATGAGAGAAACCTTAGAGAGACAACTCACAACAGAACAGCACAATAGAGGTTGGTCTCAAATGGTAATCAAATGGAATGTAAGCAACAGTGTCAGGACTAAACATAGTGCTTTCTCTAAGTCTGAATTGCCTTATTAGACTTGGTCTTGATACGGGGCAATGATAATTGCAAAAGCTGGCAGGAAAACTTTGCCACTGTGGTAAATGCTGATGTCCTTCAGGGCAAAGGCATCGTAGTACAAGATTCTAATGAACGATTTTACAATATAATTATGCCATCTTTTCTCAGCAATACCACAGCTACAAATGACTTCTGAGCAGTTTTTTGGTTGAGCTGATAACATAACCCAGGCTGCTTTAAGGAAGAAATGTTGGCTGATTTTAGTTATTTCATGTGTTACGAACATTATTGAAATGGCCAGCATTGTGTATCCCCTGTAGTTTTGGGGAATTGTGTGTCACATTGGAAATCTGTGTAACTGCAACCATTTTGAGAAGTCGTACCTGGATATTGATGTTCAGTATATAACATGAAAATTATGCTGGGGAGCAAGATAGACAGCAGAAGATTGACATTATTGTGAACATTTTGAAGTGTAATGTACTGTATATGGATGGTGCACTATTGTTGATGAGTTGATTATCCAAGCCAGTCCAGCTCCTCATAGTTATGGAAATTATACAGACATGAGTTGATCAATAATATGTAGAGGTAACTCTAGACAATTTTCAGTAGACAAAACTGTTTTCTATCATATTAATTATATAAGATACTTGAATTTTAAATAGATATTTTAATCAGATATGTTTATGTGATATTGTCTGGTTCGCAACTACTTTATGAGATTAGAGACAAATTTAGTTTCCCATTGATGCCCCCTGATGTGAAATACTACAGTTAAATTAAGAAAGTAGCCAGCTTGTCTGTTATCCTAAGCCTCTATTGATACTAGGCAAAGCATTACAAGATGGAAAATTCAGACTCTCACCCCATCTTGCATCCTCTGAATTGGCACTACCCTAAACACGTTGCTGAGATGATGGACCTGCAGTATGGCAAATCGCTGTTGAAAGCCTATCTGTAGATTACTTCACCAGCTTACTGCATCCAGAATATCAAATACAGTTTGATGTTGAGCATACTAAATGAAATCAAACTGCTGCCCACTTCACAGAGTTTCAGCGGTATAATCATTTCCATATCAAATTCAGATTTTTGCTTAGATGAAATTATCGATTACATACAAACTGTGGCACTAGTGATTTACAAATTTACTATCTGTTTCTCATACAAATTTGCATCTAAATTCCTCAGTAAATTTATTTATATGGCTCAGTGGCATTTTATTCTCCGGTGCATATAATTTTGAGAGGCAATAGTTTACAACCAGTTGGTGAGACTGAAACTGCTTCGATACCCTGAGACTGTTGCTCCATAGCACCATTAAACATTTATACATTGGGGTGAGATCACTCTTCAGCCTTATATAGACACATTCTACATTACTTCTCCCCACTGAGCACCTCAGAAGTCAACAGGTAAACCCTTTCCCATCTCATCTGAAGCAAATGGATTTGCTGGGAAATTCCAGGACATTGGTTAGGGTGTACTAGAAAGGTGCAGATGCAAGGTGGCCACTGTGCACTCTGGCCAATGGCCCATTACCTTAAACTAAAGTTGTGACTGAGATTCAAGGCATTACCAGCTGGCTAAGTACACGTTTTCACAAGCGTAGATAAACCAACCGGTTAAGTGGTTGCAATAAGGATGGGGTGGGCGGGAGGAAGAGAATGAAAGCAGGGATCATTGGTCAAAAGATACAAGCTGGAGTCAATATAATGTAAAAATATACTTAGATCTAAAGAATCAAAATGCTTTTGAGAAACAATGAAAGTCAATCAAACAGCTTACCTCTGATTGTATTGACCTTACTTGATGAGATCTGTTGTGTGCATTTGTAACAAACAATATAACAGGGCTCAATTGATAATATGTTAAATCTTGAAACTTCAGATTTAACTGTTGGGTGATATGAAAAGGAACTCATTTGATTCCCCCTTTAGTCAAGATGAATCAGCATGAGTTTCAGAATTACAGATTTATTACAGGTTTATTCTGGAAGCTAGGAGTGGCACCTGGACTTTGTTTAGAAGAAAGGTCTAGAGCTGAGGCGAGAAGATGACCAGCAATCAAATGATTTAATCATGCCATTTGATGCTGATGAGATATTTGTTGTGTCTTCACCAGAGCTTCTCTAACACAGTAGGAATTAACAAACTGTGAAGGAAGACATAATCAACTCTGTTACTCCAGTCACGTTTGCTGGCCTTTTTGATTCACTAGCTAGATTTACTAATATTTGTACCATAAGAAAGTACCCCACTGTGCATAAAGCCTCTTCAATATGTGCATAAAGAACTGTGCTCGAGTCACTAATGGATACAGGCAGATAATTAGAGGCATTCTTCCATGCAAATGTTGTAATTCTATCTAAGTAATGGATATTAATTAAAGGCATAGCAATTATTAGCACTAGACAATACATGTTGCTGTATAGAAGATAAGTCATGTAACCTGTCGTGCTTGTGGGTATGCCTTGGTTAATATATAGAAGGTGAGATTTGCTGTAATTGTATGATCAATTAGGTCTTATCAAAAAATATTAACATTGGTATTTGGGTTTCAGAATGAGATTGTATGCTGTAATGGTATGGCCTGTCTTGTTGGGCAATGAAACATCTACAATTCAGGTGCACTTTGGCAGCAGATTTCAGCAGTTCTGTGCTGTTGTGTGGGTCCTGTGTGCACCAGTCAGTTTCCTGGATGAATCAGATACATGCTTGTGGATTTTTGTTGAGCTAGTCCCACTGACTGCACTTAAAAACAGTGGCAACAAATTCTCTCATTACCACAGTGAACTCCACTGAAATTTTCCCATCTTGCTAACCTCATTTGGAGGAACTTAAGTTTGACTCCGCTGCTCTTTGCCATGTCACCTAATTTTAGGCAAGAAGGTAGTTTCAGTTTAGTTTACTGTTACGTGTACCGAGGTACAGTGAAAAGGTTTTGTTGCGTGCTAACCAGTCAGCATAAAGACAATGCATGATTATACTCGAGCCATTTACATTATATAGATAAATGATAAGGGAATCATGTTTAGTGCAAGGTAAAGCCAGTAAAGTCCGATCAATGATAGTCCAAGGGTCATCAATGGGTTAGATAGTAGTTCAAGACTGCTTTCTACCTGGGGTAGGATGATTTAGTTGCCTGATAACAGCTGGGAAGAAACTGTTCCTGAATCTGGTAGTGTGCATTTTCACACTTCTATACCTTATACCTTTGGGACAGGGGAGAAGAAGGAGTGGCCAGGTTTTTGAATCCTTGAATATGCTGCTGGCAATGGAAGTGTCTTTGCTGAAAGATATATATTTGGCATATATAATCATGCATTGGCTGATGTATCATATATGTGTGCACATGTGGGGCATGATGTTTGAATGGGGGGAAATGAGCAAGAGGTAGTGATTTAATGGCTACAATTAAATAATCCTGTACTCCTGCACTTACAGTTGAAACTTGCACATGATTACAGACAGAAATTGCCAATCTATTGAACTGTAACCTGCCTTTTGAAACTCAGCATTTGGTTTCCAGGGGGTATTGTATCAGTTGTCAGTGCTGAATCTTTTAATGAGATGTTTTTATTAAAAAAATTAATATAGCAATGAATGAGATTTCATAGCAATGTTGATATGATCATCCTGCTGTCGCTGTCCTCAATTACTTTTGAGAAAAGGATTATTTGATAAATCAATTTATATGCTCACACTTATTTTTAAATCCCTCAATGCCTTGCCCTTCAGTAACTCAGTAAGCTTTTCCAACCTTAAAAATATTTTAATTCCTTACTCTGTCTTCTTGCTTCTCCCCAAAGTTAACCAAACTCATATTAATGGCTTTCATTGTTCCAGTAGGGTTTCACATGAATAATATGGAGGCTCCCACTCTCTGGATGTCCAGCTGGTCATGGAGCACAAGAAATTAGGTCAACAAACGTCATGTTTTCTGACTTCTTATCCTTATTGAATCCACATTGCCTCATGTTTGCAGTGGCCAGTGCCACTCTGTGGAATGTATTCTGGGGTGTTAGGGCTGCCTTCTACTGCTATGCTTTCTCACTGCTGTTTGCAATACAACTATACCAGCTGAGTATTGACACACATCAGAGCGGGAGTGGGGAATCTCATTGGTGTCCTGGAGATGAGATTCCGCTGCCTTCGTCAGTCTAGGTGTGCACTGTAGCAGATGCTCTGCAGGAATGGAGAATTCCTTGCAATACCAGCAATAGAGGTTATGTAGCCTGGATCACACTGCTATCAAGAGCTAGATGAAGAGCAGGAAGTGGCCTCATCCCTCGGGACCAGGAGGCAGATACAAAAGGCCAGAGGAGTAGAAGGACACAGGTGAGGGCATTGCCTGAGAAGCTGTGATGGGGGCTGAGTTGCTATTGCTTTGAAGGGGAACATCAAGATCCTGAACCAACATAGCGGGCAAATTCTCAGGGGATCAGATGGACAATGTTACAACAATTTGTTAGTGCTCAGAACCTCATTTCCAGCATTCCAGTCTCCAAACCAGAGAACAACTCAGCTGACAGACCCCACGTCACCGGTGCCTCCACTCTTCCTCCTCTGTGCAACCTGCTCAGGAGAAGGACAAGTGAGGGCCATTCCGCTTGTCTCACAAAGACAAAACAAGGAAGTTGCGCATAAAAGCTGTATCCAAGACACCTTAATGATGATGCAGCAACACACATGGTAGTTAAGATGTTTAAAGTCGACCCATACAAAAGGGATATAGTAATCACTCTGTTAATAATTATACCTGGTTGGGTTCATTTAAAAAGAGACAACAGATATTGGAATCATGAAAAGGGGCACCTGGTTTCAACAGAATTGAGCCACATATAAAATGGAAGAAATGCACCTCATATTCCATCACTACCCAATAGTATGAACGTGAATTCTCTAATTTCACGTAATTCTCCAAATCATCCCCCCTCCCCCTCTTTTTCTTCTGAACGAGGGCCCTTTCCCATAGTGGTGACCCCTCTCCTATTCCTTTACTATTTTGGGTGTAATGCAGGGCATTGAATAATCTCTTTATTAGTGTACAGTTGGAGGTTTGGAATTGTGGGAGTAGGCAAGAAGTGGCAGGGTGAGGTGTGGACACTGTTCTTGTGAACAGTGTGGGTGTAATAGCAGTCTGTGAGGTTAACAGTTTGGATTTGTATCTCTCTCGTGATGAATGCATAAGACAGAAATGTGACTAGATTTTTTGCCGCTTACATTGGCATATTGTATCCCATCATGAAATGTCTCTGACACAGCTTCATTGTGATGGGATTCTTACTCTTGGAAGAGACACCTCTTGGTAGGTACCAGCCCTGGTGGGCCACCTTTCCCCTGGCACACACGATTTCCCACATGAGGTGAACTCATTGACCCTTCAATACTCCTTTCGGAAAATTGTAGAGCACTCTCCCTCTCCTCTGGAGCCTCTTTCCCCTCCATGTTAGCCCACGCCATGCATTAGATGGCATATGACATGAACCTTTAGTGACTGATATCCCTCCATGTTTGTAAAGTAAAGTGATATCAGCTGTGCCAGATTTAATCTGGTCTCATTCTCAACCATGCATATCACGTTAGTGTTTAAGTAGAATTTATTTCATAGAAATGTAAGGAAATGCTCTAGAATGTGCTCAGGGTGTAGAACTTGCATTCTCAAAGGGTGCTAGAGGCAGAAAGCTTCATGCCATTGAAACTAATCAGATATGCACTGAAGAAGTCATGTCCTGCAAGGCTTTGGACTAAGTCTTGAGTTTAGGCTGGAGAGTTATTTCTTGACCTACAAACTCTGTTAGAGGAGGAGATTACCAAGAGGATCACTGAAGAGATTTAAAGGTATGCTTGAAGTGTACTTGAAGAAATGCAAAATCTCAGCTGACTCCTGAGAGCCACTGGCCATGACACCCGAGTCCCGCACTTCCCCTCCCACCCCCAAGGTGTAGAGGTGCGTTCAGGATGGCCTTGAGAACCTCGTCCATGCATTGGAGACACAGACAGACGACATCAAGGGCAGAAGGAGTGCACAGACTACAGACCCACCCACCCCGTCAGCTGCCACTAACCTTGACTGCGGAAGTCTGTGATTCCCACTTAGAATTTTGCTGTCTCCTGACTGGAATGGAGGCAAGTGATCATAAATCATGGGAGAGTAAGAAGAAGAAGAAAACACACCAATGTGGTGTAGACTTGCGTTAACCAATTTTTGCAATTTTCTTGCAGGGAGCCTCATTTGTTGTCAGCACTAATTGCAACAATGCAGTGGAGTTCCAAAAACTAATGCAGTCTACTTTAAAAATATGAGTGTGTACAGAATTACATCTTGAATATATTGATAAGGTTGTACAATTTTGCAAATGATGGGATTATCTAATATAAATTTATGGGGAAAATAGTTTAAACAAAATGAGCTGAAATTTGCAAACGTTATAAACCTCTTCTAAAAAAGGGCTCTGCTGTATTCAACAAAAATGGAAAGGGATGTGTTCAGTTAAAAGTTTTATAATGCAAGATTATGTAGAGCAATAAACCACATGGGAATTGATGTCACCCAGGTGGATTTTCTGAATGAAACAAAGACACTAATCCAATTATTATGTATGTGAATTTCACATTTCCAGCAACAATCCAGAAACGACTGAAGAAAGAGAAAAAGGCAAAGAGGAAATTACAGGAAGCACTGGAATTTGAGTCAAAGCGACGAGAGCAAGTGGAACAAGCTTTACAACAGGCCACATCCACAGAAAGTCTCAGGGTGCTTAATGGTATGCTGATCATTACTTTCTAGTTAACATTGCCCTTGTTAGTGGAAATGCAGGAAATGTGCAGCAGACCCAACAGAAATTGTGCAGAAAGATGAAAGGTAAAATAACTAATCCAGTTTACAGTCTGAACTGATGAAGAATTGATTTAAAACATCATTACAGATATACAACGAGAGCGTAAAAAGAAAGTTCATGTGAATATTACTGGTTAATGCACCGATTAAAGTGAGCTTCCAATATTAAGTAACACGAATGTGAACATACTCTTTATAGAAAAGTACTGAATGTCTTACTCCAAACCTTGCTCAATTCCATGGGAATTTACCAAAAGCCAAAGGGAACACTTTTTTCTAACACAATCCATCATGTAGAAACATGGGGTGGCTACCACAAATGCAAATCATTCTTTGAAAGGTGAATCAATGTCTTCCTTTCGCATTGTAGAGGTTTTTATTTCCCTTTGTGGTAATGCAAATAGAGGGCAGATCAAGCTCAGATAACAGAATGTAACTATTAATATACTAGCCATGTGGAGTTGTTTATTTGGCAAATTAGGTCTAATGTTTAACTGAACCATGACACTGCGCTTTCTGAAGTTTATTAGTTAATATAAATTCAAGGTCATTGATTTTCTGTTGCTGTGGGGGAAATGGGGAGAGATCTTTGCATAGCCTTACATAAGGGGCTGCATCATGATTGATTACTCAGTTATGGATGGTAGATTTGTACAAACAGCTGACACAAGGCAGTATAATATGCTGATTTGTTCCCCTGATAATTTTGTCAGCTCCAAATAAACATAGAATTTCTTTTAATTAAATATTATAGCTCAAAAATCCAGAAAGTGCAAATTATACAAAGGGTCGATGAACAACATTGGTGAAGGTTATGTGCATGGAAACTAATCATCAGGCTTTGAGGCTTCCTTAAACAAAAATATGTTAGTATTGCTCTGGTTTAAGTGCTGACCAAGATTCTAAACGTTTTATTTTGGGTTTAATCGTGGCCAAAACATTTAGTTCACTCAGGATCCTCCAGGATTGAATGTCGGAACATATTCCGGTCCCATCATCCAAAGTGCGGTCATACCGGAAACTACACAGTGTGAGGATAACAAATGAATTAAATGATTTTTACACTTGGCTTGGACTCATTTCCAAATTGTGTTATGGCTTTTCATTATGCATAATGAACACATTTTAATTATAGTCACACACATTCTGATGTGTGTAAAAAATTAGCCAAGGAACATTATGCACATTGTGGATTTGATGGGATCGGAGGTTAATAGAGTTACTGAACTGTTGGAACTAAACCCTTTTACTCATTAGTGATCACATGATAAAATGGCTTACAACTTAGAGCTCACTCGGTTTTGAGTCGACTCATTGCATTACTTCATATAGATAACTGTCACTGTTTAATAATGTCTAAAAGCTGATTGAAACAAGACAACCGATTTTCCTGTTTTTAGATGCAGTAATTCCTGAGATGGAAGCTGAACACTGTGGGACTCAGCTTGACACAACACCAACAGTACAAGGTAGGCTTAGTTTTTATTCAAAATAAGTGATATTCAGGGCTTCAGGTGGGATTCAGGTGAGGGATGTACAATAGGGACTGGATGATTGTTTGCATTTTGACTAAAATCATAATATAATTTCAGATTTCTGCTTTTCTGATTATGATACAAATTGAGGGAGGAGTTTTAAGTTAGCCTCCTGAACGCATGCTCTCTTCCACATGGAGCGAAGGAACCTGTCTAACTATGGAGTGTTCCCACAGCAGGCACAATATTCAAAGGTAGAGCTACTGCCCAGAGTAATTTTACCTTCTCAGCATCAGTTTAACTTCAACGATCTTCAACAATTTAGCAAAAATCTGGAAATCTGATGACGTGCACAATGTGAAAGGCAGAAAACCGCAAGACTGGAATTTGGAAGCCAAATAATGTTTTGCTAACATTCCTGAGTCAATAGGACAGTATTATTTTGTGAGCATGTGTTGCCATTTTTAGAAAAAAAAATGCATGTTTAACTTCCTTCTTTGACATTTAGTAATTTGCCAAAATATAATCTGAATTAAAATATTAAAATAAATGAAAGGTAAATTCATAGAAGACAGAAAACATAGAGCGGTAAAAATACCATTATGCACAGATTGACACAAAAGTGCTTCACAGTCAATATCCACAGTTCCCGTACAGATATGATTTGAAATCTACATATACAGAGTAAAGACGTTGAATGAGGGAACTTTCTCTGTTTGCTTGTTTGTACTTTCCCACAGGAAAGATCTTTTGCACATGTTGAACCCAGATTTGTGTCTCATTACAACTGATATGTAATAAACACAAGCATTGATTGTGGGCTGCTTCTTCCTTTCCTCCACTTCCTTTGTTTGTTTGTTTGCTTCTCTTTTTTTTTGTTGCTCGGCTCCTTTTCCACCCATAAATTTACTCTTAAAACTTAAAGGGAAACTTCAAATGAAGAAAACGAACAAAGGGACCCTGGGTTTCCTCAATCACCCACCACCCTAACTTAATTTTTTTTTAAATTGCTGATGTTAAGCCAAATAATGAACTTTGGGAGATATATAATAAATCAGCTATTATGTTTTAATATTTCTGAATCTCTTACGTAAGATTTTTTTGGCAATGGTGTCCGATAATTTTGTATAATTGGCAACATTGGTAGAGATCCCTACTAACAAATATTTAATTACACAGCTTAAGTAAACTACTTGAAATGTCACTGTACTGGGAGGCAGACTAACCTCTTCATTGACCTAATGTCTTTATGTAAAGGCTCTCACCAGTCTATTGGAAAGTTTGTGCTTGCATTTTTATCTTTGTTTATTTATCATTCTGTGATAATATTTGTTGGATGGAATGCTATGGACTTTCAAACATGAAGAACCAACGGGTAATGATCACTGATACCTTTAATTGTCCTTACTGAGATGGAGATCCATTTACAGTATCAAGAATAAGCCTGGTTATATCTACCCTCTGAACAATTCACTCTCAGGTGGAATGTGCACACCTGAACTCACGGAAGCATGGCATAGCTCATTCTTGATTCATGTTTGCCTCCTTGAGATTCTGGCAATTAGAGTCACAGAGACATGGATTTACACTTACAGAAACAGACCCTTCGGCTCAAGTTGTCCAAGTTGTCCGCCTACTGGTCCCAATGCCCATGTTTGACGCACATCCCTCTAAACCTTCCATTTACTTGTCTGTGTCTTAACTATTGCAATTGTGTCTGTTTTTGCAACTTTTCTGCCAGCGTTCCATATACCCACAGCCATCTGTGTGAAAAACCTACCACTCAGCTCACTTTTAAATCTTTCCCCTCTCACCTTAAAACATTGCTTTCTTATTTTAAACTCCTCTATAAGGACTATGACCATTTACTCTATCTATGTGCCACTATGTGCCTCCTCGACCTACTATGCTCCTGGAAAACCAATCTTCACCCATCCAGCCTTTCCTTATAGCTCAAACACTGCAGTCCCAGAAACATCGTTGTGAATTATTTTTGCTTCTTTTCTAGCTTAATGGTATACTTCTTGTAGCTGAGCAAACATAATTGCATACAATACTCTGAGTGTGGTCTCACCAACTATTGGTACAGTTATAACATGACATCCCAACTTCTGTATCCAATGCCCTGACTAATGAAGGCATGCATGCCATACACCTTCTTCACCATCTTGTCTACCCAGTGTCTCTATTTTCAGGGAACCATTTATCACTATCCCAAGGTCTCTATGTTCTACAACACTCTCCAGAGCTCCGACCCTTGTTTGTCTTGAGTGCAACACCTCCCCCTTGTCCAAGAAACGTTCCACCTGCATTCTTTGGTCCACTTCCCCAGTTGATCTAGATTCTGTTGTAATCTTTGATAACCTTCTTCGCTGTCTACTATTCCATCAATTTTGATGTTATCCACAAACTTACAAACCATGCAAACAATTGCCAACCTCAATCTACGCACACTCCTTCATGACTATTTAGAGAAAGGTGATGTCATACAACACAGCAATAGGCCCTTCCGTCCAACTCGTCAATGCCGACCAAGATGCCCCATCTAAGCTAGTCCCATTGAAGGAGCCAATGTGCTGGAGTAACTCAGTGGGTTAGACAGCATCTCTGGAGAACATGAATAGGTGTTGTTTTGGGTTGGGACCCTTCTTCAGACTTAACAATTCCATGCTCTCCAGAGATGCTGCCTGATCCACTGAGTTACTCCAGTACTTTTGTGCAAACTAGCATCTGCAGTTCCTTTAGAATGCAGTTTAGGCTAGTTCCATGTTTGGCCCACATCCCTCTAAACCCTTCCTATTCATGTGCACAAATGCCAATGCCATTTAAATGCTGTTATAATACCTGCCTCAACACCTTCCAATGGCAGATCATCACCACCCTCTGTGTGAAACAGTTGCCCTTCAGGTTATTTGGCCTTTCTTCCTTGATAGTTACGTCTTTTTGCTAATTAAGCTCTTGGCAGAAACAAATTCTCCAATCAATTCCAGCAACCTGACAGTAGAATGTTCTTAACCTCAGACAAAGCAGAGGTAGATTTACAGCACAAAAGCAATTACTTGACTTTGCTTGAGGTATCACTTCTTTGCCACAACCTTTCATATTAAAGTCACATCCTGGTAATTGAGGTAAATTCTGTAAGTTACATTGTGATTACCCATGTATGATTTTGTTCTAACACATGGTAGGCACATGTTCATCATAAAACTTATAAGACTCAGGCATGGAATAATTATTGTAGGCAGGCATGACCTGAGGACTAGGTATGAAATTGAACTGAATGCTATTGCACCTAGCTGATTTATAGGCCCTGCTGAGGCTGTGAGCATTGGTGTGGTGGCACTTTGTGTATACGTAAAGGATGTGTTTTGATGTAAATTGTGCAGGTACTGTTAAGAGATCCTGGTATCTAAAATCCATCTAGCAAGGGTTAAAATCTATATGTGATATATTTGATGCATATCCCCTTGGGGAAAAGGTGCAAGGTAGCATCTTCTTTCCAGGTGTTGTGAAAGAACAAAAAAGACTACAAATGATGATTCTATTTTTATATGTTGCTAGTTATTTCCAAAGATGCTACTGGCCCCAAGGTCATATTCTTTGTGGAATATATTTACTTATTGGAAGGTGTATGGGTGGATGTGCTCCACATTATAAAAAAATTATGTTAGGCAGCCGAGAAACAAAGTATGTTTTCTTGGTCTCTCTACTTTTCCTGTAAAGTGTGTCCATTGGAAATGAGAACACAGGCTGTCGCTTGGTGCTGATAAGTTCTCAGGCAAATCTGAAGTTGTCAGGTTTGCTATTTCACGATATGGAAGTTAAAAAAAAATATTTTATTGCCAAGTTTCTATTTTGCTTTGGAAAATAACGAAAATTCTCAGGCCCTGATTTAGCATCACACATCCTGGACTTCACTCCCTTCTATGGGAAAAATTAACATTTACAGGAATCTGAGCAATGCAGGGAACTTTATCAGAGTTCAAGAGATGCGGCAATTTTTGCACAGTGTTCATCGGATGTAACTTTAATCACTTAAATTAACTTGTCACAGGCAGGATGAAAGAGACCATGGAGACAATAGTCAAAAAAATCTCTCAACAATTAGCCACAAAATTGTAAGCATCCATTTTGCAATTTTTCCCACTCTTTGCATTTGGGGTTCTCATAATTATTTATTCTTGCTAACAAATACACTTATTGTTTAATTCTAAAAAAATGCTCTCAGATAAACTTGCAAGCTTATAGGGAGAGGCCAGCAGGGGGTAGACTACACAGAATGTGGCAATAAGAGCTTATAAATATTTACATTTGTTATGAGAAAAGTGAGCAATACGGAAAGTTTCACCACCCATTCAGTTCTGGGACCTTTTATAATTGCTGCTATAGAATCTGCAATATATAGGTACAGAATGTTCTAAAGCTGTGTGTCACAAACCCCATTAACTTTTAATGGATATTAGATAGTAGAAAAAATGTGGAGTATGAATACAAAAATCTTAATTTGAATTATGGATATCATTGTCTAATAATAGCTAACACTGCTTTAGAGGAATATTCAAAAGGGGAAAGAGCATTATCATTTTTAGTCTTTATATCATCATTATATAAAGATAGCAGAATCTGACTGGGAAATACTGTGATTTAGTTGAATGGCTAATCTATACAACATAGAAGTACTTACAAGTATGTTAAACATGAGTGGAAGTGGTCATTGTTTGTGAGCAAGTCTTGGTCTGGATATTGAAATTCCCTGAATTGTAATAAAGCATTTGCACATTCAAACTGTTCCTTTCAGATTCCCATAGCAACCCTGTTAGTGTCTATAGTGGGATATAGAGGGCATAACACTAGCAGAGATGAATTACATACAGGGCTCTTTCATGAGCGTGAAATGGCCTTTTGTCACTCATGAGCCAAGAGGTCTTTCCCAACAGTTAGCTTGCATTTCAAAGTCCATTTCAAATGCAGTCTAATTCTCTGAATGCAAAATGGAAGATTGAACAATATAGGTAAATTTGACTATTGTATGCAAAATCAAGTCTGGGGACTTTGGTTTAAGGCAACAAAATGTGCAATTGGGTGCTGAGTTTTTAAATGCTGCGTTATCACATGATATGTGCAACAGCAGTTGGTGTAGTAGTTCCAAATGTTTAATACAATGGTTCAGCCGTCATTTGGGTTTTTAACCTATTTTGAATAAATTTGGGGAAACTGAGACCTTCAAATTACATTTTCATTTGCATCAACTCATCTGTAAACACTATTCAGTACATACACAACCTAGGGCACTATTGTATTCAAATGGCTGGAGAAAATAAGATGGGACACTTATTAAATAACTTAATCATGATTTTTTTTATTAATCTGCAAACTTGTCTTTTTAAATCAATGCTTCATTATGCTTATGGTTCACAGCACCCTTAGTTTTCTGGAGCAAGAATGACAGATTATGTGTATTTTACGGTCTCCCTCTAATTCTTGTAGAATTTATTCTGTAATTTCCGCCTAGTTACGATGTAAATGATAAAAACAGTAAGAACAGGAGTACAAGCAAAAGTAGGCTACACAGCCCTTTAGCCCTGCTCTGCCATTCGAAAAGATTAAGGCAGTGCCTGTGCCTTGTGTCTCATCACCATATTCCTGATTCAGCATTCAAAAATCTTTCAGTCTCAGCTTTGAATATTCTCAATGACTGGGTATCCACATTCCCACAATGTCAAAGACATACACCTTCTGCATAAACATATTAATCTTCACCTCAGTCCTAAATATACAACACTATCTTCGGTTTAAACCAGCATCTGCAGTTCCTTCCTACATTCTTTATTCTGAGATTTTGTTCCCATGTTCCCTGTGAGACTATTTTTCACTACCAGAGTAGTTTTGGGGATAAAACCAAGTCATTGCAGGTAATATTACTTTCAGAGCCACTTTGTAGAAATCATGTTCTGTATTATTTCTACGTCTTTACCCCATGGACACACATCCACACAACCCTCTCTGTTAGTGCACAATCATAGAAGATCTAGGAGTGTGATGCAGACGTGAAAGAACGGATTGAAGTCTGGTGACATACAATCATGACAGAACAGCAAATTGAAACTTACATCTGAATGCACACAAAAAAATGTGCACAGCTCATATCACCTTTCCACACCCACAGATGAGCATTGAAGAGAAGATGTAACCAGACAGCTACTAGCCCAAATTTAATCGTATTGGACAGGGATGCCACTATAAAGGCCATGAATGCCCTTGTGATTGCTTTCCCCTGCCTTCTGGGCTTTTCCTAGGGGGAGTAAAAATCAACCAGAGATTTTTCCTCTTCACAACATGCTAATTAACACAATGCTCAATGATTTTATTAAATAGGTTTTTTTTTAAATCTGCAATTTGATTCTTCAGTGGTTGGATACAGCAACCATGGGAAACAGTCATTCAAGTGTGCCAAAGTGCACTTCTGCAAATGGAGAAATGTACAATAAAATACCATAGGAGACTGAAAAATAGGCAATCGTCCTGTTTCAGAAACAATAGCTAAAGAATCCTAGAAAACCTATTAAAGACCCTGAACTATTTCACCATAATGAAGGCCACCAATTATGTAGCAGTATTCAAGTTTGTCAGATATCCACAATTTCAATGTATAAATCATCATAACCATCATGACCAGTGAGCTGCAGGACTCTCCATTAACGATTAGGTTGAATTTGAAAATTAGATTGAATACAACAACTGTAAGCAACATAAAGAGATAATGCTTTATTTTCATAAATCATTCATTGTTCTTTGATTAGAATGATATGATCAATTTGTTTTTGGTATATTGGTATGTCTCATCTGTCAATTCTAAATGATATGTTGTGAAATGTAACAAGAAGGCTGACAATAAACCAGAATACCGAACTCGCTTATTGAAATGGTGGAACAGGCCAATTTCCGTTTGTGCTCTATACTATATGTAAGTTAAATCATGTGTGTTTTTAATAGTCACATTTATGATATATTTTAATATAAAAAGGATAATATGAAGCATACCATTTTCTCTTGTTCATGCCGACCTTTTCGGGACTAAGGTGGCAGAACACAGAGTGGCAATCAAGGGGGCTTTTTCTGGTTGGCTGCCAGGGGCTTGTGGAGTTCCGCAGGGGTCAGTACTGGGGCCGCCACTCTTCACCTTGTATATTCATGATTTGGATGAGGGGATTGAAGACTTTGTGCCAAAGTTTGCGGATGATACGAAAATAGGTGGAGGTGTAGGTAGTGCAGAGAAAGCAGGGACTCTGCAGAAGGACAGGTTGGGAGAGTGGGCAAAGAAGTGGCAGATGGAATATAGTGTAGCAAAGTGTGGAGTCATGCATTTTGGTAGGAGGAATAAAACTATTTTCCAAAAAGTTAATCAGCAAGTTGAATCAGTAGTAAAGAAAGCAATCTCAATGCTAGCATTTTTTCAAGAGGTCTTATATGCAAAAATGGGGATATAATGTTGAGGCTCTATAGGGCCACATTTAGAATATTGTGAGCAATTTTGGGCTCCATATCTGAGGAAGGAATGTACTGAGTCTGGAGAGGGTCCAGAGGAGGTTTATAAGAATTATCCCAGGAGTGAGTAGGTTAACCTATGATGAGCATTTGTCGGCACTGTGCCAGTGCTCACTGGAGTTTAGGATGGGGGGGGGGGGGGGGGGGGGGGACCTCATTGAAACATACAAAATAGTGAAAAGCTTGGATAGAGTGGATGTGGAGAGGATGTTTCCACTAGTGGAAGAGTCTAGGGCCAGAGGTCATAGCCTCAGAATTAAAAGACTTTCTTTTAGGAAGGAGATGAGGACAAATTTCTTTAAACAGAGGGTGGTGAGTCTGTGGAATTGTTTGAAACAGACCAAGTCAGTCATTTTTAAGGCAGAGATTCTTGATTAGTACAGGTGGAAAAGGTTACGGGGAGAAGGCAGGAGAATGGGGTTAGGAGGGAGAGATAGATCAGCCATGATTGAATGGCGGAGTAGACCTGATGGGCCAAATGGACTAATTCTACTCCTATCCCTTACGACATTAAGATGTACTTGTGCATGTCTCCCAACAGAGGCAAAAGGACTGCAACAATACTTTGTAAAATAATGATACTCTGAGGCTCTGTGCCAGATAAAAATCAGAAAAAGTGATGATGCAAGGATGGTCGGACATGTTACCAACATAAGTGAGCAGTTTTTTAACGGAATATTGTCACACAGGGGAAAACTCAAAAGGGGTAAAAGCAAGGTGGGTCCTTCTCCTGATGTATAACTGGTATTACGTGGCATTTCATTTGGGATTTCATATTTTGGTTGTTGTCTTTAGATTTTCAGATACTGCTTAAAGGAAATCAAGGTTAGCGATTGCTGCTAATGAAATAGTTGAAACAGGGTTGAATTTCCGTGGGGGAGATTTCCCAATTTTCTGCTTGATTATGCTTGTCGAGGCAGCCTGAGGTATAAATGGAGTCAGTGGAAGGGAGTTTGGTTTTTCTGATGGTGATGGTCTGGGCTGTGTCCACAATTCTTTGCAATTTTTTGCGGTTGTAGCTGAAGCTGTTCCAAACAATGCTGTGATAAATGCTTTCTATGGCACATCTATAGAAGTTGTTGAGAGTTGTTGGGGACATGCTGAATTTCCTAAGCCTTCTAAAGAAGTAGAGTAGCCATCGTTTTGATTATGTTAAAATCAAATTTATATCAGTTCAATATTGATGCAAAATTTGCAATATATATAAATATTGAAAAGCTTTCAAGTGCAAAGATGTTGCTATTTCTGTACCCATTTACAATCCTCAAATCTTTCTTAAATCAGCCAGAAACTTTGCAACGTAGATCATGGTCTTCGTACCCTCGGGGTGCTGCGATCTATACCACATGTACTCCATAAATCTGTCTGACTTGAAACCAATTTTTGGAGCAAATAGCACAACTACCTGGAAGAAATAACGTTGAGTTATATGAATCACAATTAATGTGAAGTCTGCAGAAACATTCAAATGTTATGTCCAACAAAAGTCCTCTGGCAGGCTGCTAAACTCCATTTCCTTTTGCCAAGGAAAAAAATGGCTTTTTAGTCAGATGCACAATGGTAATTAAATCTCACTGGCATTTCGAGACCTTTATTCTGCAACCCTGCCCATTGTGTCTGTTGCCAGCTCCATAGCATATTTCACTTTTGCTTTACGCCCAAAAAGCAGCGCAGCTCAGCTTACAGTATGTGGGTGGTGTTGTTGTGTCTACTTGGAATACTCATGCTTAGCCTTGTGGAGATAAACAGAAAACTGTTTATCTGTTCCATGTCATGTTCCAATTATATCTTATTGCATTTCAATACATTTATGATTTCCATGCGAATGAATATTGTGTATTTTAATGCAGGATCAAATTTAATTCCTGATGTCACAACTTTGGCATTTTTATAGACAATCAAACCTGGATTGAATGTAATATCATGATATGAATAAATCTGACAGTGTTCCAAAATTCCTACGATCTCCGTGGGAGACCAAATTCATATAATAGTATGAAATATGGAACACGTGAAGAGTCCAAAGAGTGCAATGTTCGGTATCTCCATGAGGAGTAAGCATTAAATCAGGCTCTTAGTTTCTGTAATGGAGGTAAAAGTGAGAATATAATGGGGACAAGGAGTTGAGCAAAAGAAAAAAAAAAGATATATGTTAAAGAAGAAAATCAATGTGGGGAAAGCATTCCTCACGTACACACTTGTGGTAGAACAGAGAATCAAGAACAAGCTGGAAGGAGAAAAGGAATAATATATTGTATTGTGGCATTGCATTGGACACCGAATGTAATGGATTGCGCTATGAGGCAAAGCATCTTCCTGCAGTCAGAGCACAGCTCCCTACATCGTGGAGTCATGGAGATCCCTCAAGTTAAACAGAATATCAGGGATGTAAGGGTGGTAAAATTTATGATGTGGACTCCACCAGCTTGGATGACAAAATATAACATTGGTAACTGCCCTGGGAAATTAAATGTGCCACATAAACTAAGCAGAAAAAGTGTGAGAAATGCGATTTCCATCTATTTGGCAAGATAACACTCTTGGTGACATAGTTCTTGAAGAATTTGAACTCTAGTAATATAAAAAATATATATATTTAGATTCATATCGTATCTGTTCCAATTCCAAAGTAGCATCTAAAATATAGATGTAATTGCATCCTATTTGGACATGTGCAAATGTCTGCAAGTAACATTGGGTTGGAGTAAGCATTAGTAAGCATTGTATATGGGTCGGGAGGGCAGCAAGGTGGGAAGGTTAGGGCATGACCCATGGCAGCATCTGCTACGACAATCAGTTCATTAATTAACAAAGCATTGCCAGTGGTGAGAGAGCAACAGCCTAGTCTGTGCTGCGCTGCTGGCTGTAGATGAATACCCAACAAGGGAAAGGTGGGGACAAAAATAAATAAACAAGTGTTTCCCCCAAACAAGAGTTAAGAAAAAAAAAGGCTGAGATTTAATGACATTTCAGGGACCTCCAGCGAAAAAGTGCTTAATCTGATGTGATGGGCCTGGAAGAATTATCGTGCATGGGAAAAAACAAAGTCATTTCAAATTATCAGTCCCACACTTTAATTCTGCTGAGTGATGCAGGATCTGTGTACAAGCTCGGTGGCAGCTTTTTTTTTAGGCTGTATATAACAGTACTGACAGTGGCTGACCACAGAATGTTTTCCCCTTAACGGCCTCCTACTATTTATCCATTATACCAGTGAAATCTAATTATTCCTCTTTACTCTGTGTCAAACTTCAGAATTCTGCTGGGCTGGCACTGACGACTGATTTCATTAATTTTGATTACCTTTGTTGGGACTGACTCCATTTCACAAACGGAGCTAAAAGCTGTTTCAAAATCCCCAGCCACACATTATATCAACACAGTTTCCTAAATTAATTTGTACACGGAGTAGCAAATAAAAAGTGCTGACCATTATTTTATTGACTAAGTACAGATGCTGAAAGAATGGTGTTCAGCTGATTGAAGCTCTTAACGTTATTTGTACTCAAGCGTCAATAGGTTATATTTTCAGCCAACTGTGTAGCAAAGGAAGTCAGACCTGCCTCCGTGCCAAAATAAGCAGTTTCTAGTCCCAAATAAGGATAGGTGAATGAATTTGTACCAACCTATGACAATATTTTCCCAGATATAAAACATTGCCTAAGTGAAAAAAGAAATTGTCCTTGTGATTAATCTTAAGGAATAGCATTTCTACTGCAGGCATATTTAATTCCCACTCTTCTTGAAACCTTCCTAATTCTTATGTCTAATTTCAAAAGTAAGGCTAATCTCTACCATGTCACCAGCCATTATTTAGATTTGAGCCTTTACTCCATGACTGTCAGCATATATTAGACTATGGGAACATTACTTTCAAGTGTGACTTTGTTCCCCACAGTGCCATTAGATACAAAAGTTGCTGATTATAATGTTCAGGAACAAGAATCTTGGCAAGTTTTTTTTCTCCCTAATCTTCCAAACCTATTTATATTTCTTCAGTTATTGTCCCAATATTAGCAATGACTGCAAATCCAAGCCACTTTGAACTGCATCACACAACCTTTCACTGGATAAACTGGGGACCTATAGGCATGTAAATTTCAGAATAATGGTCATACAAATCATTACACGAGGAACAGCAGATGTATTTTTCGCTCTCAATCCCATCCTCCTGCCTTCTCCCTGTAACCTTTGATGCCCTTATTAATCAATCTCTGCTGCAAAAATACCCAATGACGGCCATCTGCAGCACTGAATTCTACAGATTCACCACCCACCCTCTGGCTAAAGAAATTCCTCCTGATCTCCATTCTGAAAGTATGTTCTTTTACTTTGAGGCTGTGCCCTCTGGTTTTAGACTCTCCCATTACATCCTTTGCATGCTCACTCCATCTAGATTTGAATTCTTATATATTACATGCTAGAATAATGTGAACACTATGATGAACATAGTGTTTGTATAGCACTGGATTATAGCAATTCCATACTCTAAATTTTATGTGCACCTCAAAGGAATCTTGGTGTTTCACATGCAGGGCTTCAAAGTCATATTTTTAGCTGATCAATCACAATCTTCTATGTCACTCAGCAAATATATAACTATCATCAATATGGCAAATGGTGAGTCATGGTGCACATAGGCTCATTACGCATACAATCATCACCACCAATGCTGCAAGAACCAGTGCCACTGAGTAAAATTTCATGGCCTGATGTTCTTGAATTAAAATCAAAAATAGTAGAAATATACAAAATGCCACGTTGCGCCTGTGGAGCAAACATTTTCCATTGATCTGTTCTTGTTAGAGCTGAAAGTTAAAGATTTAATCATTTGCACACAAACATAGTGACAGGAAAGAAAATAGGAAACCCTAAAATTGAAGCTTCATGATGTAATGAAGAGATTAAAAGGCAAAAAGAAACTGGTGCAAAAAACAAGTGGCTAAGGAGGGGTAAAAAAGGAATGGGAAATGAAAACAGCAGAGTAAATTCCAGCATTGACGTGGTCAAAATTACATGTTAGGTGTAGTTATTTCCATTTTTCTAATTTCATGTGGGGTACCGCAAGGCTCAGTGCTGGGACCACAGCTATTTACAATATATATTAATGATCTGGATGAGGGAATTGAATGCAACATCTCCAAGTTTGCAGATGACACGAAGCTGGGGGGCAGTGTTAGCTGTGAGGAGGATGCTAGGAGGCTGCAAGGTGACTTGGATAGGTTAGGTGAGTGGGCAAATGCATGGCAGATGCAGTATAATGTGGATAAATGTGAGGTTATCCACTTTGGTGGCAAAAACAGGAAAGTAGACTATTATCTGAATGGTGGCCGATTAGGAAAAGGGGAGATGCAACGAGACCTGGGTGTCATGATACACCAGTCATTGAAAGTAGGCATGCAGGTGCAGCAGGCAGTGAAGAAAGCAAATGGTATGTTGGCATTCATAGCAAAAGGATTTGAGTACAATAGCAGGGAGGTTCTACTGCAGTTGTACAGGGTCTTGGTGAGGCCATACCTGGAGTATTGCGTACAGTTTTGGTCTCCTAATCTGAGGAAAGACATTCTTGCCATAGAGGGAGTACAGGGAAGGTTCACCAGACTGATTCCTGGGATGGCAGGTCTTGCATATGATGAAAGACTGGATAGACTCGGCTTGTACTCGCTGGAATTTAGAAGATTGAGGGGGGATCTAATAGAGACTTACAAAATTCTTAAGGGGTTGGACAGGCTAGATGCAGGAAGATTGTTCCCGATGTTGGGGAAGTCCAGAAGAAGGGGTCACAGTTTAAGGATAAGAGGGAAGTCTTTTAGGACCGAGATGAGAAAATCATTTTTCACACAGAGTGGTGAATCTGTGGAATTCTCTGCCACAGAATGTCGTTGAGGCCAGTTCATTGGCTATATTTAAGAGTTAGATGTGGCCCTTGTGGCTAAAGGGATCAGGGGGTTGGAGAGAAGGCAGGTACAGGATACTGAGTTGGAGGATCAGCCATGATCATATTGAATGGCAGTGCAGGCTCGAAGGGCTGAATGGCCTACTCCTGCACCTATTTTCTATGTTTCTATGTTTCTATATTTCCTCACAACATCATGTTCCCGATGTTGGGGGAGTCCATAACCAGGGGCCACAGTTTAAGAATAAGGAGTAAGCCATTTAGAATGGAGACAGGGAAACACATTTTCTCACAGAGAGTGGTGAGTCTGTGGAATTCTCTGCTTCAGAGGGTGGTGGAGGCAGGTTCTCTGGATGCTTTCAAGAGAGAGCTAGGTAGGGCTCTTAAAAATAGCGGAGTCAGAGGATATGGGGAGAAGGCAGGAATGGGGTATTGATTGGAGATGATCAGCCATGATCACATTGAATGGCGGTGCTGGCTTGAAGGGCCAAATGGCCTACTCCTGCACCTATTGTCTATTGTCATTGAGGGATTCCATTTTTGGTCCATCAGAATCCCATTCCAAAGTAATTTTCCCTGTATTATTTATTCATCATGCTTCCACCAACTCCCCTCCAGATTCTTCCACTCACCTAGATATTTGTTGGTGCCCACTTAACGGACCAACCTGCCTTGCTTTGGGATGTCGGAAACAACTGGAGCATCCAGTAGAAACTCACATGGTGTGTAAACTCTACACAGGCAGCACAGAGTTTGGAATTGTTCCCATCTAGCACCCGTTGAGTTGCCTATCTCCTTCGCTCCATAGATGCTGCTGCACCCGCTGAGTTTCTCCAGCACTTTGTGTAGGCCATTGTGTCATCCTTTATCTAAAAATGTGGAAGTGGATCCAGAGATAGGAAGGTTGTAAAATGTCTCTTTTAAAAATATTGTTTTCAACTGAGTTTCACTGGAATATTGTCAGAGGTCAGTGTAAGGGTGGGCCACATAATTAAATTAGCAAGGGAAGAGTTTAGGGTCATTCTGGTGTGCAGGGCAGAAATATTCAGAAAAATTATGCCTCATCAGTACTTGGGTTCTCAAGCATTTAGGAGACTGTGCTATGAGTAGCAAATGTAGTATTTTCAATGTGAATAGGTAGGTACAAGTAAATCTGTAAAGAGCATTTGGTCCATGTACAATGGGGAATGGAGATGCTAGGGATGTTGAAAAGCTGGTGCGGAGGGTTTCGTGGAAAGAGAATCGGCCCCTGAGTGTGACACCACAGAAGGAATAGATCCTTTAGAGTTCTGAAGGAGATGGGGAAGATGCATTCAGTCATAGAATTGTGCTGGGAATGTGAGGAAACTATCCATTAGAGGCAGGTGGGGGTTATAGATGAGGAAAAAGAGGTAAAGGTAAAAATGCAGGACATGGCATACACATGGCTGAGGGATCCATCAACCATGATCTAGAAAGAGGACATACCTGATTTCCAGGTTATAAAAGTCTGCCAGGACAGTTCTGTTTGTGGATGTTAAAAAAGACTCTTGAACTGAGTGTCCTTGGTAGACCAGGTTAAAAGTACCAACCCTTCCCCTCCATAACTTTACAGAGAAACCAGAATAAACAATCTATGTGCGGTTTGAACTGCATATTTTATACAAAGATGCTAGATTTTGCTTGTGGTTTGATGTCAGTAGCTAAAGAAGAGATTTTTTGTTTTGTGCTTGTAGTTAGCTTCATTACCTTTCCTCAGGAGTCGGAGATTGTTAGTATCCAGAATCCTGTGCTGAACATTTTGTTGGTATTTTAACGACTGAATAGTAAAAATATCTTTTAATACCTTACTAACATTCATGCCTCATGCGCAAGAGCTGCTGTCCTTGTGGATAAGATGGGTCAATTTACAAATTCCACCTTCCTTCACAGTATCTCATGTGCTGTCATCAAACAATACAAAACTACTGGCAGTAAAGATTCTCCCAGAATTCAGTGTGGATTTTGGACTGGTTCTTTAGCACCTGGCAAGATTTTCTCAACCGTCCTAATTAAGGGGAAGCTATAATAAAAGCACCAGAATCTCTATGGTTTTTGTTAATCTTGTCAAAAGCATTTGAGTCTGTTAATTATGATGCACAGCAGGAGATTTGGATGCAGAGGCAGATTTCTGAAAGTTGCCCAGCAATTTAATCTTGGTATGAAGGCCTGAATTATGGACCAAGGCTTCAGTTCAATACCATTTGTAAGCACCAGTGCCATCAGACAACATTGTGTAGTTGCCCCAGGCGTGATCAGCAGACCGCTTGTTGTGGCACGGGTAAAGTGTACAGAAAGCTGTAGCTTCAACCTTTCTTGGCTCTCCGCCAAACATGAGGAACAGCAAAAGTCATTTGCGACTTGGTTTTTGCCGACAATTGTTGGAGAGTAAACACAGCCTAAAGGATATTGAGCTGTTATCACACTGCATTGCTCACACACTGCAAGCAATTTAAAAGGCAGCACCTTCCATTAGAGTGGTTATTAAAGTTATATAGTCATGGAATTGTACAGTATAGACGTGGATCCTTCAGCCCACCACAACCATACTGACCCTTTTGCCCATCCATACCTACACTATTCCCATCTACCTGCATTAGGTCCTTATCCTTCTATGCCTTGCCTATTTAAATGCCTATCTAAATTTCTCTTAAACATATGGATTGATTCCAGTTACACTTCATCCTCTGGCAAGTGAGTTCCTAATAGCAACCACTTGCTGTGCAAAATAAAAAACCCTCAAACCCCCTTTTAAGCGCCTTTCACCTGAAACATACAGTATGTCCTCTTGTTTGGGATATCTTATCCAGAAAAGGGATTCTGACGATCTACTGTACCCCACCCATTATAACTTTATATACCTTAATCACTGCTCTGTTCCTCCACCGCAGAGAAAAATGAGGTCACATCCCCTGGTCAGGATTGGTGCCATCCTCTTCGGTCCTTTGGTCAGGTGCATTTCACAGATTATTTTCTCAATCAAAATCACAAAATACCTGATGTTATCGTCACACCCAGCTGTGTGAATTAGAGTTGTAGATTTGCTGTCAAAGTTTCACCAACTTGATCATTTTTATTCCCCCTACATGTGTTGAGGGCATGAAGTAGTAGACATGGAGGTCCTTTTGCACTGCAGTCCAATTTGATTTTGGGATTGGTGGCTTATAGAATTCCCAAAGCTTTGTCCATCAGGGAATTGCCTTCTGTAAGTCGAGGAATAGTACCAGATGAATCATTCTCATTCATAATTCACAATAAGCCAGTGAGATTTTGCTATATCATAGTCACTCTTCCAAAAGTGCAGTAACCGATAGATGTGAAAGCGTGGATATCATTGAGGATTAGGCTCATAACAATGAAAATCATTCATTGGTTTAAGAGGAAATACCGTTAAATATATAGATCATAAACTATCGTAATGCCAGCAATCCCAAGGAGAAGGTGCTATTCCTGAAAAAAAAGCTGAGAACAAGGAGATGCTAATTAAAATTATATTCTATTTGGCATCACATGTTTGACTCACATGCTGCATCAATCTAATTTTAAATATCCACTGTATCCTCACTGTAAGCTTATTATCATTAATATGAAAGGAACCAGCAGTCAATCGAAACAACAATTAGGCCAACTGATACCTCAAGGAACATTTCACAGTTAGAATTTATAGAACATTTAACATATAAATATGCAGCAGAGGAACAGGCTCTTCGACTTATAATGTCTCCGCTGAATATGATGCCAAGATTAACTAATCTCATCTGCCACCACATGATCCATACCTCTCCATCAACCAATCTAATAGCTTCTTAAACACCACCGTCATACCTGCCTCCACCACCACAACTGGCACCGTGTTCTAGTCACCACCACCCTCCAGAACCACACATGCCGCATAGGTGCAGGGCTCTCGCTTAACATCTTTTCCCTGTTGCCAGCCTGGCAACCTTGACAGCTTTTTAGGTTACCAAATGACAGTTTAGGTGGTCATTTAATACGGTTTGCATGACGCGTGCGATAATGTGCTCGGATGAAGTGCATTGTTACCAGTCAGAATTATGTTCAATGAAGCATTCACATATTATGTTCAAGAAGGAACTGCAGATGCTGGAAAATAGAAGGCAGACAAAAGTGCTGGAGAAACTCAGCGGGTGCAGCAGCATCTATGGAGCGAAGGAAATAGGCAACATTTCAGGCCGAAACCCATCAGTCCGTAGAAGGGTTTTGGCCCGAAACGTTGCCTATTTCATTCGCTCCATAAATGCTGCCACATCCGCTGAGTTTCTCCAGCACTTTTGTCTACATTCACATATTATTTCTGCTTCAAATAACTCACAAACTACCCATATTCACCAATCAAGACATGATATATACCACAATGACATGCAGCAAAATTACAATACAATATCTCAACTCTTTTTACACATTGCAATTAATGCAATTTCTATTCGTTTTTTCCACTTCCAAACAAAAATGTGGTTCTATTATTCAGCAAAAGATCAACCTGTGTCAATAAATCCTGGACCATGCACACTACAGATTGAAGCAAGGATGTTTTCTGTGAAGGACCAAAAATCACCATGACATGGCGATTGCATGGGTCGTTAATGCTATTGGCACAGAAACACTCTGGCTTCCCACATTATTTATGCATAACAAAATATACAGGTTGCAAGGAAATTTCTAAAGGCATTTTATGATAATAGCTGTTAAAACCGACTATACCCATCTGACAGGTTAAACATTACACTAACTGACAAGAGATGGCCAAAGGACATAACTGCAGCAAATGGCAGGGGGGGGGGGGGGGGGGTGAGGAGGCAATCGGTGCAGAATGGATGGATTGAGGCAGGTGAATTAGTATGTGTTGGTTGGAGTATGTAAAATTGTGAGGGGAGAGCACGGGGGATGTCAGTGGTGTTGAATGGGGGATCAGTACGGGATGGATGGGGCGTGGGGGGGGGATCAGTACAGGATGAATGGTGGTTCACTACAGGATGAATGGGGATAGACAAAAATGCCGGAGAAATTCAGCGGGTAAGGCAGCATCTATGAAACTAAGGAAATAGGCAACGTTTGGGGTCGAGACCCTTCTTCAGACCGTTCAGATCAGTACAGGATGGATAGGGGGGGGGGTTCAGTATAGGATGAATGGGGGAATCAGTACAGGATGAATGGGGGGGTGTCAGGACAGTGTGGATCAGAGGTCTGTGCAGGATTAATGGGAGATCACTACAGGATGAATGAGGTGATCGGTATAGGATGAATGGGGGATCAGTACAGGATGCATGAGGGGATCAGTACAGGATGAATGGGGTAAAAGATGAATGGGAAGATCACTGCAGGCTGGATAGGGGGTTTGGTGCAGGGTAAATGGAAGGTTGGTCAGTACGGGATGATCAGTACAGTATGAATGGGGGAGGGGGAGAAGTGCAGGATGGATGGGAAGGGGGGTCAGTACAGGATGAATTGGGGGACCAGTGTAGGATGGATGGGGGGGGGGGGGGGGGGTGGCAGGATAATCAATGCGAGGTGGGTAGGGTGCTGAATAGATTGGGCTGGGGGGGGGGGTAGATGGGGAGGGGAGCACAGGCGATGTCAGTGAGTACTGAATAGAGGAGGGAATGGGGATCAGTGTGGGATGGAGAGGAGGGGTCCCAGGATAAGAGGGGTGGAGGGGGGCCGTACGAGAGAGAGAGAGAGAGAGAGAGAGAGGGAGGGAGGAAGGTAGGTCAGCGCTCCTCGGACAACATCGCCCCGCTGCCTTGGCCGTCCCTGTCCAACGCCAAAGTGCCGTCGCCAAAGGGGGAGTCGGTTGGGAACTCCTCGCAACTGCCTCTCCTCCTCCGCCAGCCGACAGTAAGATGCGGGGCCGAGCGGTGCAGCTCAAAGATCCTATAGCTATAGGATCTTGGTGCAGCTGCTTCAGACAGCAGAAGGGCTCTCTCTCTCTCCCCATCTCCCCCTCTACCCCTCTCCCCCTCTCCCCCTCTCTCCCCCTCCCCCTCTCTCTCCCCCTCCCTCCCTCCTCCCGGCCTCAGCGTGCGAGAGGGGTTGTTTTGAAAGCGCTGTTAACGTGTTTGCAGGCAGCGGCCGTTATCAGGGCGATAGCGGCTGCTGCCTGCAAATCAAAAGCTACTGCTGCAAATCCACCAACGGCAATTTCAAAACAACCCCTCTCACATGCCTAGGCCGGGAGGAGGAGGGAGGGAGGGAGAGGGAGGCCTCCTTCCACCGGGTGGGGTGCGGGAGGAGGAGACGGTGGAGCCGCTGTTGCCGCTGTTGGAGACCCGTCATTTGCTCCGACCCTTCATCACCACACACCTAATATCTTTGCCCCTCAATCACAGATACTAGAGGAATACAGCCACTGCCATCGACACGAAACGCCACGCTCCTATTCTCCAGAAATGCTGCCTGACCCGCGGAGTTACTCCAGTTTTTTGTGTCTATCGGTATAAACCAGTATTTGCTTGCCAAGCCGGGCAAAATGAGTCGGCGGCACTTTGGGTGGTCATTGGCACCCGGGCAACCGCTAATTTCGAGCCCTGAGGTGGTATCATAGACAGTGAAGCAAAAGTAACAGCAGGACCATTCGTTGTCAGCTGGGCAAGTGGGCCGAGGGATGACTAATGAAGTTTAATGCAGATAAGTGTAAGGTTTTGCACTTTGGGAAGTCAAACCAGGGCAGAACATCCAGAGCGACTGGTAGGGTCCTGGAGCAGAGGTATCTAGGAGTACAGGTATATAGTCCCCATCACAGGTAGTTAGGGAAAGCTTTAGGTACATTGGCCATCATCAGTCAGGGTATCCAATATAGAAGTTGGGACAATAGGTCACATTTGCAGTTTTGTGTTTTGTTTAGTCACCCTGCCAGAGGAAGGATGCTATTAAGCTGGAAAGAGTGCAGAGGAAATTTACAAGGATGTTGCCAGTACTCGAGGGCCTGATCTATAGGAAAAGGTTAGGCAAGCCAGGAATTCATACCTTGGAGTGCAGGAGGCTGAGGTGTGATCTTATAGCAGTGTATAAAATGATTAGAAGAATAGTTAATGGGGGAGGGGGATTCAAGAACCAGAGGACATAGTTATTGGTGATATGAACGTGAGAGGCGACTTTTTCACTCAGAGATGGTGGTGTTTATATGGAATGAGCTGTCAGAGGAGGTAGTTGAGGCAAGTATTACAATAGTAAGTAAAAAACACGGATGGGTACATCGATAGGAAAGGTTTAGATGGATATGGGGGCAAATGGGACTAGCTTTAATGCAGTTATGCCCTCTGGCCTTTGGTATTTCCACCCTGGGAAAAACTTCTGATGTCTACCTTTTCCATGCTACTTGTAATTTTATATACTTCTGATAAAAGGTCCACCCTCAACTTATGGCATTTCAGAGCGAACAACCCAAGTCTGTCCAACCTCTCCTTCTAGATATTACCCTTTAATCCAGGCAGCATTCTGGTTTCCATAAAAACATAGAATATAGGTACAGGATTAGGCCATTCGGCCCTTCGAGCCAGCACCGCCATTCAATGTGATCATGGCTGATCATCCAAAATCAGTACCCCATTCCAGCTTTTTCCCCATATCCCTTAATTCTGTTAGCCCTAAGAACTAAATCTAACTCTCTCTTGAAAACATTCAGTGAATTGGCCTCCACTGCCTTCTGTGGCAGAGAATTCCACAGATTCACAACTCTCTGGGTGAAAAAGTTTTTCCTCATCAGTCCTAAGTGGCCTACACCTTATTCTTAAACTGTGACCCCTGGTTCTGGACTCCCCCAACATCGGGAACATTTTTCCTGAATCTACCCTGTACAATCTTATATGTTTCAATAAGGTCCGCTCTCTTACTTCTAAATTCCAGTGTATACAAGCCCAGTCGACCCATTCCTTCAACATACATCTGTCCCCCCATCCCGTGAATTAACTTGGTGAACCTATGCTGAACTCCCTCAATAGCAATAATATCCTTCCTCAAATTAGGAGACCAAAATTGCACACAATACTCCAGGTGCGGTCTCACCAGGGCCCTGTACAACTGCAGTAGGACCTCCTTGCTCCTAAACTCAAATCCTCTCGCAATGAAGGCCAACATGCCATTGGCTTTCTTCACTGCCTGCCGTACTTGTATGCTTACTTTCAGTGACTGGTGCATGTCCCCTTCTCCAAATCTGATCCCATTCTCGACTCTAAACATCACTCATTCCTTCTCTCCAGAGATGTTGCTTGTCCCGTTGAGTTACTCCAGCATTTTGTGTCCCCATTCAGATAATAATCTGCCTTCCTGTTTTTGTCACCAAAGTGGATAACTTCCCATTTATCCACATTGTACTGCATCTGCCATGCTTCAGCCCACTCACCCAACCTATCCAAGTCACTCTGCAGCATAGCATCCTCCTCGCAGCTCACACTGTCACCCAGCTTTGTGTCATCTGCAAACTTAGAGATGTTACATTTAATTCCCTCATCTAAATCGAATATTGTAAACAACTGGGGTCCCAGCACCGAGCCTTACGGCACCCCACTAGTCACTGCCTGCCATTTTAGAAACATAGAAACATAGAAATTAGGTGCAGGAGTAGGCCATTCAGCCCTTCGAGGCTGCACCGCCATTCAATATGATCATGGCTGATCATCCAACAGATCCTTTGGAAAGGACCTGTTAATTGCTACCTCTTTGCTTCCCGTCTGCCAACCAGTTCTGTTTCCATGTCAATACCCTATCCCCAATACCATGTGCTCTAATTTTGCACAGTAATCTCTTGTGTGGGACCTTGTCAAAGGCTTTTTGAAAGTCCAGCTACACCACATCCACTGGCTCTCCCTTATCCATTCTACTTGTCACATCCTCAAAAAATTCCAAAAGATTAGTCAAGCATGATTTCACCTTCATAAATCCCTGCTGACTTTGACCCATCCCATCATTGCTTTCCAAATGTGCTGCTATAACATATTTAATAATCGACTCCAGCATCTTCCCCACTACCGATGTAAGGCTAACTGGTCTATAATTCCCCGGTTTCTCTCTCCCTCCTTTCTTAAAAAGTCGAGTTACATTGACTACCCTCAAGTCCACAGGAACTGATCCAGAGTCGAGAGAACATTGAAAAATTATCACCAATGCATCCACGATTTCTATGGCCACCTCCTTGAGCATTCTGGGATGCAGACCATCAAGTCATGGGGATTTATTTGCCTTCAGTCCCAGCAGTTTACCTAACACCATTTTTTTTAGGATGTAACAAGTAGAATGGATAAGGGAGAGTTAGTGGATGTGGTGTATCTGGACTTTCAAAGAGCCTTTGACAAGGTCCCACACAAGAGATTAGTGTGCAAAATTAGAGCACATTGTATTGGGGACAGGTTATTGACATGGATAGAGAACTGGGTAGCAGACAGGAAGCAACTAGTAGCAATAAATAGGTATTTTCCAGAATGGCAGGCAGTGACTAGTGGGGTGCCGTAAGGCTCGGTGCTGGAACCCCAGTTGTTTACAATATATGATTTAGACGAGGGAATTAAATGTAACATCCTAAGTTTGCAGATGACACAAAACTGGGTGGCAGTGTGAGCTGCGAGGAGGATGCTATGCTGCAGGGTGACTTGGATAGGTTGGGTGAGTGGGCAGAAGCATGCAGACTAATGTGCATCCCCTTCTGTTCCTCCCTCCAATTAGATCCTCGGATGTCTAGTATTTTCGGGAGATTGTTTGTGTCTTCCTTAGTGAAGACAGAACCAAAGTACTTGTTTAACTGTCCAGCCATTTCCTTCTTTCCCAATATAAATTCACCTGTCTCTGACTGTAAGGGACCTATATTCGTCTTCACTAATCTTTTCCTTTTTACATACCTAAATAAGCTTTTATATTCAGTTTTTATATTCCCTGCAAGCTTTCTTTCATACTCTTTTTCCCCCGTCTTAATTAACCCCTTTGTCCTACTCTGTTGAGTTGTAAGTTTATCCCACGTTAGCCATGGTTGAGCCGCCTTCCCAATTTTATTTTTTCGCCAGACAGGGATGAACAATTTCTGGAGTTCTGCGGTCTTTAAATCTTTGCCATTGCATCTCCAATGTCAACACTTTAAGTATAATTTGCCAGTCCATCCTAGCCAATTAACCGTGTCACTCTGAATTAACCGTGTCACTCCATCCTAATGCAGAATTGCACCATATTATGGTCACTGTTGACCAAGGGGCTTCCAACGGGATCCCACTATTGGCCACATCTTCCCATCTGCACCCCTTTCTGCTTTCCGCAGAGACCATTCCCTCCACAACTCCCTGGTCAACTCGTCCCTTCCCACCAAAACCACCCCCTCCCCAGGTACTTTCCTCTGCAACCGCAGGAGATGCAGCACCTGTCCCTTTACCTCCCCCATTGACTCCATCCAAGGACCCTTTCTCTCCATCCGCTCCCGCTTCCCAGTACTCCCACCTGCCTTACTGTCTCCGACTACGTTCTATCTCTGTCCCTCCCACTCCTTTTACATCAGTCTGAAGAAGGGTCTCGACCCGAAATATCACCCATTCCTTCTCTCCAGAGATGCTGCCTGTCCCACTGGGTTATTCCAGCATTTTGTGTCTACCCAGCATTCTGATAAATCTCTTCTGCACCCTCTCAAAGCCTCCACATCCTTCCTGTATTGGAGCGACCAGAACCACATGCAATACTCCAAATACAGCCTAACCTGTCCAATAAAGCTGCATCTTGGCTTCCTAACCTGTGCACTCATAACCCCTACCAATGACAGAAATTATGTCATATACCTTCTTTACCACTCTACTTCTCTTTATCGTTCAAGTCAATGTTTAATCTTCACTCATCACAGTACTATGAAGGCAAACCATGAGGGTGTGGCTTTACACAAGCATTTTACCATGCGAATCTCAAACTCAATGTAGAAATTAGACCTATAAAGACATATTGCAAGAATTGCAATGTGGAGCTGTAATCACATGGGACACAGGTTGGAAAATTGAGTTGGTATGATTGGTCTACTATGACTGAATCACATTTTCTGCAATTCCTTCTTTGTTCTAAGTAGAAGACAATGAGTTTGATCTTCAGTTCATCATTCTCTATGGCAGAGATGTTATCCTGTGAGGAATGAGATATATATAATGCAGGCGTTTAATATTTGAATCTGTTTTTGGGGATATAATTTTCTCTCAAATGATAGAATGGGGGAAATGAGGAGGAGTGGTCAGTCAGCACCCCAATGTCTCTAGGTTAATTGTAACATTGTCCTAAGATCAGTTATATCCCCAAAAACAGATTCAAATATCAAACGCCTGCACAGTGACCAAGGCACCGACCATCGAGACCCACCAGCAACTGATTTTTTTTAACCAAATGTCTTAATTTGCTTGAACTGTATTTCAACAGTTAATATTACAGATAAGATTATTGTTTCATCTCATACCAAGCCTTTCAAAATAAAAAAAATAAGAGCGAACAACGGCACCTAGAGGAACAAATTAGACAATTGGATATAGATAATGCTAAAGACCCGTCCATGGATAAACATAATAAAATATTAATACTAAAATTTAAATTAAATAAATTACTATCAGAAAAAGTTATAAGATTATTCCAAATTACAAGACAGGAACAGTTTGAATTTGGGGATAAGCCCCATAAACTTCTCGCACGCCAGTTAAGAAAACGAGAAAAGGAACATATGATTTCAAAGTTTAAACCTGATGGAGGGGAAGTATTAACATTACCGAATGAAATTAATAAAAGATTTGTGCAATTTTATGAGAATTTGTATACATCCTAAACGACAACGGACACCAACAAAGTCACTGAGCTTCTGGATAATTGCAATCTTCCCAAACTAGAACTACAGGAACAAGAGGAATTGGGAGCACAAATCTCAAATAAGGAAATAGAAGAAACACTATTCTCATTCAAAAATGGAAAAACACAAGGTCCCAACGGATTCAATAATGAATTCTATAAAAGTTTCTACGATATATTTAGTCCTTGTCTACAGAAAATGTACACACACGCTTTCAGAGAACAAATATTACCTGATACATTAGAAGAATCTACGATTACATTAATACTTAAGAAAGATAAAGATGAGGAAGAACCTGGATCTTATAGAGCTATCGCGTTGTTAAATACAGATCAAAAAATATTAGCAAATATATTAGCAAGAAGATTAAGTAAGTACGCCATTAAACTAATACATCCGGATCAAACGGGGTTTATCCCTAAGAGACATTCACTTAATAATTTGAGACGTCTGCTTAACATAATGCACTCACACCAAACTAAAGATCCAAATCTCGCAATTATTTCGCTGGATGCAGAGAAAGCATTCAATCAGGTTGAATGGAAGTATATGGTTAAGGTATTGCAAAAAATTCAACTGGGAGAGAATTTCATTCAATGGATTAAATTAATATATAATAAGCCAACGTCCAGAATATTAACTAATAATATTTTATCCATGAAATTTCAACTGTCAAGGGGTAATAGACAAGGTTGTTCATTATCACCATTGTTATTTGCCCTCATAATTGAACCAGTTGCGGAAAGTATTAGAACTCATCCGAATATCCATGGATATAAGACAAAATATTCAAACAATAAAATATCATTATACGCTGATGATGTACTTTTGTACATCACAAAGCCTATCACTATACCCAACATTTTAAATTTAATTGAGGATTTCGGTTCATTTTCAGGTTATAAAATAAACTGGAATAAAAGTGAAATCATGTCAATAAAACCGAAGGATTCTACACATCTCGTACAATTTCCTTTTAAAATAGCTGTGGAAAAATTTAAATACTTGGGTATTGAAATTACTAGAAGATATCAAGACATGTTTAAAGCAAACTATAACCCTGTACTTAAGAAACTACATAATTTAAGTAAATTCTGGAAAACGCTTCCGATGTCCTTAATAGGTCGAATAAACGCCATAAAAATGATTTTTCTTCTACAAATTCTATACTTGTTCCAATCAATCCCATTATATCTACCCAAAAAATTAAAAAAAAAATTGGACTTAGATATTACAAATTTTATTTGGGATTATAACCATATAACCATATAACAATTACAGCACGGAGACAGGCCCTCTCGGCCCTTCCAGTCCCACAGAATACCAAAGACCACACCTGAATAAACCCAAAGTAGTAGGGGGATTAGCACTCCCTAATTTTATGTATTATTATTGGTCGGTAAATATTAGAAATGTGATTCAATTGTTAGATAATTCTCTTCATCAACCGGAATGGAGAAAGAGATAGAGAAAGAGGACTGCTCCCCTTTTAATATTGGTGCGATCCATCTTTCACCAATGACGGTGAATAATACAAACTGCAACAAAAACCCAATTATACATAGTACAATCAGAATTTGGAAACAAATAAAATACAATTTAAAATTAAGAAACTTATCTCTCCTATCTCCCATTGCTAAAAACCCTCTATTTAAACCCTCAATTATAGACAAAACATTTATACAATGGGAAAGAGCAGGATTTGAAACTTTGGGAGATTTGTATGATACGGGAAAACTATTATCATTTAAACAATTACAACTAAAATATAATCTGGGTAACAATCAATATTTTAAATATTTCCAAATATGTGATTATCTGAAAAAACATGCACAAGAATTTCACAAAATGCCATTAGACTTACTAGATGAAGCAATGAATACAAAGGCAGAATCAGCAAATTTAATTTCATATATATATAATATTATACTAAATGCACTAATACCAACAACGGAAGGTATCAGAGGTGAGAGGAAAAACGAACTAAGCATAAAAGGTTCCGATGAAAGGTGGAAAGAGTACTTATTAAATGTGCACAAGTGCTCAATTAACGTGAGACACACTTTAATACAATTTAAAATTTTACACAGATTATACTACTCAAAAACAAAATTAAATAAATTTTTCCCTAACGTTTCACCAGTTTGTGATAAATGCCAGTGTCAAGAAGCTACTATAGCGCACTCATTCATCTTCCATACAAAAATTCAAAGGTTTTGGATTGAAATCTTTGAAATGGTCACAAAACTGTTTAAAATAAAAATGACACCAAAGCCAGAATGGATTATTTTCGGAATGACAAAAGGTAGTTCGGAATTAAATGTGTATCAAAAGAATCTATTTGATTACGGCTTAATAATAGGAAAAAAGCTAATCTTAAAATTCTGGAAAAATGCTCCTATACCAACATTAAATATGTGGATTTCAACTATGTTTGAAACATTACATCTGGAAGATATGAGACTCCGCCTGGCAGGAAAATCAGAACGCTTCTATCTGATGTGGTCTGCATTTATAGAATTGCTACAAAGATAGGGTGCAGGAGTACCTCGAGCCTTGGTAGGGGGGGATGAAAAACTATCGAGTTCGTGAATTCCTTTTGTGTGATATATATAATATACTAACTGGCTATTCTTTTTCTTTAAAAGCCATAAAATTATGGGGCACAATGATTGTAACAATATATATGTGATGTACATTGATGTATTTGCCGCTAATAACTAAAAGTATTTTTTTTTTAATTAAAAAAATAAAAAATAAAAAAAATAAAAAAAATTATTGTTTCAGTGGTAGGGTCCCAAAATTTAGAAAAAGAGAAACATTATATGATTTCTGATAAGGCTTCAGGTAAGTATTAGGTATTTCAATTACAACATTGAATTGACTGACAACTGAATTAATTTAGAAAGATTTTTATGAGGAAAAGTCTTTATTGGTGTTTGCAGTGGAACACAAAGTTTTTTAAAATCCATTTAGGTTGTGTAGTTTAAATGAAGCATGTATACGATATTGTAAGAAAAGCCACTGACAGGTAGATATCCCACCAAGTGTGAAGCGATTTTGTTCCCGCTGGAATGATTTACTTTCTCCATGGTCACAATATTATCTAATAGTAGATCTGTGTGAAAATTGTGATTACGGTTAAATAATGAAACATGTCCAGTGCTTTCATGTCTGAATTGCCTTCCATTTGCCTTGAGTCTGCCCTATTGCAAAGTAAATGTTCAAAGGATCATCAAACCGGGTAATTTGAAGCTGTCCTGTGAATTTAGACAGTTTTCATTTTTTTAAATGTTGCTTTCAGCCACACAAAACCTTATGGGTAGTGGGGATAAATATAATCACAATGTAAATAGTACTGTAATACATATTCATGAAGGAAAGAATGTACAGAGCATTGCACCTTTAAGGCAACAAGTTTCCCCTTTTCTATATCCAGGCTCTGCCACATGGGGACCATTTCCATTCATTGAGAGCCATCAAATGGGCTATGAATTTCTCACTGGTTTCTGATACCTTTATGGGATGGATGATTGCTAGTGCCAACTGCATAAAAATCAGCCCATGGCAGATGGTGCTTTTTCCACAAGAAAGAAAACAAATCCAGACATCAACAAAGAGCAATGACATTTAATCAAATAGATCCAATAAGTGCAGTCACATCAGAACAGGAGGCAGCCGGTTACTCTCTGGATAAAAAAATATTGAAACCAAACAGCATAAATTGCAGAGAAAAGCCCACAATGAATTGTAAACTTTTAGATGGGGAGAAAATCCACAGAATTAAGATGTTTACACTGATGAATGACATATTAAACATACTGTGAATGCTCATTATATTATGGATTCCAGTGCAGTAAAGCATCAATATTACAATTTGCTCGTTATACTCAGCCGCATATGGTACATTCCCTCTTCTAGACAATTGTGGGAAATTTTTGCATCATTTGGACAATGCCTCTTTTGTTAAGAAACTTTTACGGAATCTCCTGTGATTGTCTTGGAGATTAGCTATAACTACTTTCTTAATGTTACCGGGAAGACTCTAGCTTTGCGGTTTGGTTTATCTCTGGAGAGTTTTGTTTGCTCTGATTGTGGAGTCAGCAGCAAAGCAGATGAAGTGCTAGTGTGGTGTTAGCTCTTTTTAAAATCAATTAACACATTTAACACACAGAAGAACAACCTTTACCCAGCATTAGCTTTAACACGCTTTTGCAGCAAACATTAAGGGACTTGTGCATTGACAAGATGCATGAAACCTTTCAAATGTACTACACACACGGCAGTCAGATTACGCCAAGAATAATTGAGAACAATGAATGTATTCATTAAAACCATAAAGCAAGAAAAATGCAATTGAATTGTATCAACAAAATTACAAATAGCAGAGGAAAGGTCTGTAGACTTGCACAATACCGCCTGAGAACTGACATGATTTAGTCAGCATTTGCACATGAACCTCGAGGGTTAGAACATCACTTTCTGCAAGGACTTTAGCTTCTGCCCTGAGAGGTGTGAGAGGAATGTGTTGCTGGATCTAAGAGGTAGATTTTAGTTGTAGCGGGGTTGAGGAAGGGATGTAGAGGTGGAGGGATTGGCAGTAGTGGTGTGATGCAGAAAAAGGGAAGGGAGAGTGTGAGTATATCTCTGGAAATGTAGACAATGCCCATGTATTTGCAGCATTACCAGAAACTTACACAATATATATATATATATTAGGTTTATCTTTGGCATTGATCTGAGGGGATGTATTCTTACATGTTAAGGTTCCAGCCTGGATTATTCTGCTGCATGCTCACGGTCATAAACGTTAATGATTTTTTGTAAAGTATCGATGAAGTTTTTTAGACAAAATTCCCAAGCCTTAGTGATACTCTGGAGAATTCCCAAACTGCTTTCTTCCCAATTGCTATTCTTGTTTATATCCTTCCTGTCCCTGCCTGTACATTAGATCATGGTGTAGGCTCTAAAACACACTATAAACTCACAAAGCTACTAATTAGCCTTTTCCTGTTCTTAATGAACTAAACAGTGGCTTTAGAATTAAGATTGGATTATCGCAGTTCTGCTAGTTTTTATTTGCTCTAAAAGTTTGTGTTGAAAGACAATACAAAATTATAGCAGTAACGCACAAAAGGACTGTTGTGCATGAGACATTTTAATTTAGAAACATACTTAGTTTAGTTTGGTTTAGAGACACAGTGTGGAAACAGGCCCTTCGGCCCACTGAGTCCGCATCAACCAACTATTCTCGTGCATTAACACTATCCTACACACTCTAATTAAACATTCATACCAAGGCAATTAACCTACAAACCTGTATGTCCTTGGAGTGTTGGGAGGAAACGGAAGATCTCAGAGAAAACCCACGCAAGTTACGGGGAGAATATGCAAACTCCATATATATGGCACACATAGTCAGGATCGAACCTGGGTCTCTGGAGCTGTAAGGCAGCAACTCTACTGCTGCGTAACCGTGCTGCCCTAACTTTTCACTAAAGCTGAGAACTGTGCAGCCATTACACAAATCAAATGACTGCTACTTATTCAAAAATAAACTGCTGGAGGAACTCACCAGACCAGTCAGCATCTGTGGAGGGAATAGACCGAAGTTGTTCTGGGTAGGACCTTTCTTCAGGTTCTAGAAATATAAGATTAAAAAGACTAGGCTTGTATTCACTGGAGTTTAGAAGGATGAGGGGGATCTTATAGAAACATATAAAATTATAAATGGACTGGACAAGCTAGATGCAGGAAAACTGTTCCCAATGTTGGGTGAGTCCAGAACCAGGAGCCACAGTCTTAGAATAAAGGGGAGGTCATTTAAGACTGAGGTGAGAAAAAACGTATTCACCCAGAGAGTTGTGAATTTATGGAATTCCCTGCCACTGAAGGCAGTGGAGGCCAAGTCACTGGATGGATTTAAGAGAGAGTTAGATAGAGCTCTAGGGGCTAGTGGAGTCAAGGGATATGGGGAGAAGGCAGGCACGGGTTATTGATTGGGGACGATCAGCCATGATCACAATGAATGGTGGTGCTGGCTTGAATGGCCTCCTCCTGCACCTATTTTCTATGTTTCTATGTTTCTGTGTTTCTATGTATATCCTGGAAAATGAAGCCCAGAGCAGTGGGAGTCACTGCGTGAGGCCCAGAAGTTGCTGGCATCTGAAGAAGAGTCCCAACCCAAAATGTCAGTCTGAAGTAGGGTCATGACCATAGAAACATAGAAAATAGGTGCGGGAATAGGCCATTCGGCCCTTCGAGCCAGCATCACCATTAAATATGATCATGGCTGATCATCCAAAATTACTACCCCGTTGTGGAGTCAGCCTATACACGGGCCACTTATGGTCGAACCCTCATCAGGAGATACGAGGGCGGGCACGTGACGTCGTGGGCTAGAGGGAGTGTCCTGGTACTTAAGGTTATCTCACCTCGAGACCTTGGTAGTCAACCGGCAGCTGAGCCCGAGAGAACAACCTCGCTCAGCTACAGCAACAATGTTAATATAGTTAGTGCACCAACCTAACGTGTCGAACCTGAATAAACGACTGTTTGAACCGGCCTGACGTCTCACGTTTATTCACCATGTTTGGTGCCGCTACACCGTTCTGGCTTTTTCCCCATATCCCTTCATTCCCTTTGCCCTAAGAGCTAAATCTTAACTCTCTCTTGAAAACACCCAGTGAACCGGCCTCACTGTCTTCTGTGGCAGAGAATTTCACAGATTCACAGCTCCCTGGGTGAAAAGGGTTTTCCTCATCTCAGTCCTAAATGGCCTAAAGTGTGAAGCCTGGTTCTGGACTCCCCCAACATCGGGAACATTTTTACACTGTCCAATCCTTATATGTTTCTATACGATCCCCTCTCATCCTTCTAAATTCCAGTGAATACAAGCCCAGTCAACCCATCCTTTCATCATATGTCAGTTCTGCCATTCCAGGAATTAACCTGGTGAAGCTACTCTGCACTCCCTCAATAGCAATAATGTCCTTCCTCAAATTAGGAGACCAAAATTGCATGCAATACACAGGTGAGGTCTCACCAGGACCCTGAAAAACTGTAGTAGGACCTCCTTGCTCCTATACTCAAATCCTCACGACCAGAAATGTAATCTATCCATTTCCTTCCACAGATGCTGCCGAACCTGTTTCTGCAGCAGTTTTATATTTGCTCAGGATTTCAGCAACTGCATTTTCTAGTGTCCCCAGTTGACTACATTTACAGTGTTTCTGAACCAGTTTTTCTTCCCTTTAGACAAAATAAAATTACATTTTAAAGGGAAATCGGCAAAGGAGACAAACAAATAGCGTTCAAACTAGAAGAGAGTAGTTTGTGAGAAAAAGAAGGTGAAGAATTCCCCGAGGACCTAGTAATTGGTAATTACTAGACCTTCAGAATTGCTGGCTGTCTGATCCAATTAAATGTTCCAATTCAACATGGAGTCCAATTACCTAAAGCAGAGGTCGGCAACCTTTGGCCCCCGGGCCGAATGCGGCCTGAAACCCGAAATCATCCGGCCCGCAGGCGGATTTTTTTCCCCGTAATCATCCGACCTGCCGAGTGCCCGAGCAGCAGCCGAGCACCCTGAGCAGCGGCCTGGAGCCCCGAGCAGCGGCCTGGAGCCCCGAGCAGCGGCCTGGAGCCCCGAGCAGCGGCCTGGAGCCCCGAGCAGCGGCCTGGAGCCCCGAGCAGCGGCCTGGAGCCCCGAGCAGCGGCCTGGAGCCCCGAGCAGTGGCCTGGAGCCCCGAGCAGTGGCCTGGAGCCCCGAGCAGCAGGCGAGAGCCCCGAGCAGCGGGCGAGCGCCCTGAGCAGCGGCCTGGAGCCCCGAGCAGTGGCCTGGAGCCCCGAGCAGCGGCCTGGAGCCCCGAGCAGTGGCCTGGAGCCCCGAGCAGCGGCCTGGAGCCCCGAGCAGCGGCCTGGAGCCCCGAGCAGTGGCCTGGAGCCCTGAGCAGCGGGCGAGCGCCCCGATCAGTGGCCTGGAGCCCCGAGCAGTGGCCTGGAGCCCCGAGCAGCAGCCGAGAGCCCCGAGCAGCGGGCGAGAGCCCTGAGCAGCGGGCGAGCGCCCTGAGCAGCGGTCTGGAGCCCTGGCTCTACCACACATTCTAAAGAAAAAACTGCAGATGCTGGAAAAATCGAAGGTAGACAACAATGCTGGAGAAACTCAGCAGGTGAGACATGCACGGATTCACCCGCTGAGTTTCTCCAGCATTTTTGTCTACCTTTTGTGGACACGTGATTTGATGCCTGCCATCCGGGGCGGAATCCATATACACGCGATAGATGTGGCCCGCCATCCGCTCACAGATGAGCAGATAACAAATCTGACGGCGAGGCGGGCACTAGTAAGTTATTTATTTGATGCTCCCATTACTTGGGGAATGGAAGAATGTCAAGTAAAAAATGAAGGGGAACATCAGGGTTTGAATGGTAAAACTGAGAAAGCAAAATCACAATTAAAAAGATTGATCTGAAGGAATTCTATTTTAGACAAATTAGGAAGTTGCAACATTTGCTGAACTAATTGGAGTGTGTTTTAAAGTATGCTTTCTATTGGGCAAAAAAAAAAAAATGTTAGTTTAGTTTATTGTCATGGGAACCAGTCAGCAGAAAGGCCACACACGGTTAATTGACAAAATCATCTTACTCGCAGACATTAGAAGCCCCCCTAAAGTAATCTAAAACCTTTCTGGATACCAGCATGGGAGTGCAGACATTTCCCACCATCTACAGTGGGGAATCAACTTGGACAACCGGCACCAGTTGCATTATGTTGCAGGGAGATCTTCTTGGAATTTAGTGGAGGGGAATTATAATAAGTATCACGGTGTATAGGAAGGAACTGTTGATTTGGGAATTAAGGGACAAAAATCTAGGGGTAACATGAGGGGGAACTTATTTACTCGGAGAATGGAAGCTGTGTGGAATGAGCTTCCAGTGGAAGTGGTGGAGGCAGGTTCGATTTTATCATTTAAAAATAAATTGGATAGGTATATGGATGGGAAAGGAATGGAGGGTTATGGTCTGAGTACAGGTAGATGGGACTAGGTGAGAGTAAATGTTCGGCACGGACTAGAAGGGCCGAGGTGGTCTGTTTCCATGCTGCAATTGTTATATGGTTATATGGTATAGGAAGGAACTGTAGAGGCTGGTTTACACTGAAGTTAGAAACAAAATGCTGGAGTAACTCAGTTGATCAGGCAGCATTCTGGAGAAAAGGAATAGGTGACATTTTGCTTTGAGATCTTTCTTAAGAAGCATTGCAGTGTCCACTGCTAAATATAACCAAACAAGTATTTAGAAAAAAATCTGAGTGTATATTATGTTGGAATTTCATTGATTTTGTTTGCTTAACTATAAATTCTATGGGAAAGTTGAAAACATCCAGAGTTTTTTGAAAGAAATTGAATCCCATATTGCACGAGCAATTAGCCTCCTGTCCATTTTTTCGACAGTTTTGTGGATGGGACTAGTTTACATCCTTCTCCATAAAGTCATTTGCATTGCCAAAGGCCTTGTCAGTGTACAGGGCCTAGCAGCTTCTGTTATTCCTATTCGGGAATCTGCACAAGTTGGGTGTGATTTCTGTGAGGCATTGGGTGTGTGATGGACACCTTACCATCATTGTCAATACATTCAGGGACAATACTTGAATATAGACCATAGGTGTGTTTAAGAAGGAACTGCAGATGCTGGAAAATCAAAGGTAGACAAAATTGCTGGAGAAACTCAGCGGGTGCAGCAGCATCTATGGAGCGAAGGAAATAGGCAACGTTTCGGGCCGAAACCCTTCTTCAGATGTGTAGCTTTGTGTAGCTTGTGTAACTTCAGATGTGTAGCTTTTCTTTAATCCTAAAGTTGGAATGCAGCTAAGATATAACTAAGTGGTTTAAATTAATATGGTATAAATAAAAGATATAGGTTCTTATTATTTCCCCAAACATACCTGAAATACTCAGCTGTATATTGAATTACATGCACAGATGATTACAGTTGCATTGTAGCCAGTTTTGTGAGATTAGTTTATCATCTTATACTTGCTGTACATACATTTCCTATCCAATTTCAAAAGAAATAACATTGCAGTTGCATAACAAAGAATAATTTATTATGCTGATTTTAGCATGGTACAATAAGTACAAAAGAGATAAAGAGATGAATCTTGCCTGTGAAGTAAAGCTTGCAATTATACAACACTCAAGAAAAATATTAAGGCTGCAGAAGACAGGCAGCAAAAGGAAGTCCGAAAGGGAGAGACAAACTTCAGAGGACAGAACGAAAAGTCCAAGCAGAAAACTTTTGTGATCAAGTGGTATTGTGAGAAAATTAGAAGTGAGGATTGCAAAGACTGATTAAATTCAGTCTGATGCTAAAAGAGAAGCTAGGGACAGCAAAGTGTAATATTGTGCCAAAAGAATGAAGCAGATGTTCAGCTCACAGCACTTGTGGAAATGGCAGAGCAGACGTTAGAGGATTGGAAATAATCTTGAAGTTGATTAGTTGGCACTCAGTGTATCAGTGAAGCAAAGCAGGGCAAGTGCAGTGGGTATGTGGTGCTTGTGTCGTACTGCAATCGGCCTGTACTGTGAAGTACTGTGAAGACTTCCGGTCTCTAAACCATAAACAGGACATAGAAGATCTGGAGAAAATGCAGAGATGGAGACTAGATTGCAGCTTTCAGGAAAGATTGAACAGATTTGGACTCTTGAGAAATTAAAAGCAGAGCTATTTTAATATTGGAAATGAGTTGGACATGTATGTGAAAATGTTCAAATCATGTTTCCAGATGGAAACGTCCTGCACAAGGAATCATACAAACAAAATGATTGAATAAGGAAATATGCAGAGTAAATAGTATATAATAACTGTGTTGAAAGGGTGGGAAGAGGTACGTGGAGTAGAAGGAGAGCCATGTGGATGATAAATGTGTATAGATTATTTGGGCCAAATGCCAGTATCTGTTTGGTTGGTTCTCTCTTATATTGTGCAAAATACTAAATTCTGAATCAGCTGATGTTGGTCATCAGTGGAGTCAGTAAAACTGAGGCATTTTATCACAAGTAGGGTCCAACCCCAATTAAATAGGGATTGGGGATTTAATGGTTTGGTGATGAGCTTTAGATGTAGAATGAAACATTGATCAAAAAAGGAAATAAAGCAACATGATTGCTAAGGGTTGTTGAGGATCATTGCACAAATAGATATCAAAGCAGGACTTAGTAGGAGTTGACAAGTGCAAAGTGGCCCAGCGGTAGAGTTACTGCCTTACAGCGCCAGAGACCTGGGTTCGATTCAGACCACGGATGCTGTCTGTACAGAGTTTGTACGTTCTCCCCATGACCTGCATGGGTTTTCACCAGGTGCTCCCGTTTCCTCCCACAATCCAAAGAAGTAGGTTAATTGGCTTTGGTAAAATTGTAAATTGCTCCTAGTGTGTAGGATAGTGTTATGGGCCTGTCCCACTTAGGCGACTTTTTAGGCGACTACAGGAGACTATGTGGTCGCCACATGTTCACGGGTGGTTGCCGGGGCGTCACCTTCATGGTCGTGAGGAGTTCCCGCATTCTGGGAACTAGTCAGGGGCTCATTATGGTCGCCGTGAATTTTTCAACATGTTGAAAAATTAGCGACGACCAGAATGAAGGCGCCACGAAAAATAGCGAGAATTCTCGTGCCGTAGGTGGGTCGGCAGGAGGTCCTAGTGGGTTGCCAGGAGGTCGGAGGTTCTCGTAGATTGGAGCCGGTGAATTTTGTTGGCGAACTGGGAAAAAAACCCAGTAGTTTTCAGAACCAAGGATAACTGCCCGGTAATGTTAAATGTCCGCCGCGCTTCACGGCCGTGTATCTCTGGCTTCTTAGAAGTTTTCTCCCCCCCCCCCCCGCCAGCCACCCCACCCATACCACCCTGGCCACACTCTCATCTTACTATCACTGTCATGAAGAAAGTATAGGAGTCTGAGAACTATGACCTCCAGGTTCAAGAACAGCTTCTTCCCAATAATCATCAGGCTTTTGAACCACAATGTACAACCCTGACCCCACAACCGTACCACAACAATCTACTCAGGACATAATTTTGGTTTTGCACAATGGTGACCTAGCATTACTAATTTATTTAGTAATTTATTTATTATTGATTGCTATATATTTATTGTGTAAATGGGCCTGTAAAGCTGCAGCAAGTAAGAATTTTATTGTTCCATTCCAATAAAGCGTGTTCACATTCCATATGATATGTGAACACGCTTGACACTTGATTCTTCATGCTGTTGCTTTGATTACACCACTTGCATGGCAAAGCATTTACTTATTGATTAAACTATTGTCCAGCAATTAAATTAGAACATTTAAATTAGAGGATGTAATTGAGAAGGTTAAACAGAGTAAATTTATTGTTAAATGTTGCATCTTTGTAGATAAAAGCAGTATTAGGTTGATGGATTTGAGTGCATGGGCTGAATCCTCATTCCCTATCTTGACATTCCCTGACAATCTTTCTGCTATCAAATGTACCACCACCACTACTGTGGCAACTTCAGCACACTGGAATCCTACATATACCAAAAGTGAAAGCCTCTTAAATAAGGAAGAGCACCATCTAGTGAGCGGAAGGATACTCAGTAATAATAATACAAACTATACGTATGCATGTATCTTGTACCTGTTGTAGAATACCTGTTTGGTAGTTTTAAATTCCAGTTCTTTACTAATCGATTCTATTGTCTTGCAGATAGACCATACATGAAAACATCCATCCTGTATTGAGAGGCATTTTATACCAAACTGAACCATGTAATGACAACATTTCCACACTCCAATGAAACCAAGTCTGGGTACAGCAAATACTTCAAGCCACTTTCAGTCGAAGCAACCTCTGTTCATGCATTTTAAAAAGGAAAACAAATAACCATGCACATTGTGGTGGATTAGTACTGTAGCATCGTCTGTGCTGCAGATAAAGTTGCTAATGTGGCGAAGTTTTTATACTAGAGTTGCTGCACCAGAACATTTGACCTGTTAAGAGCCATGCCTTGTTGGTTAAAACATCGTGTGCCATGTTAATTTAAAGCACACCAACAGCCAACACAAACAGAAGAGACATTGCAGATTGGTGAATTTACAGCACATCAGGCTTAATACAAGGCTGTGAAGAACAATTAGCCCAGAAGCAGCTGAAGAGCTTTGTAATTAATGGCTGAAGAAATCCTGCAACAAAACTGTTCATTGTAATTATTAATAAAGCTTTCTCTGTTAAAACTGGTCTATTTAAAAAAAAAGGGGCCCCATTTAGAAATAAAATGTGGAAAAAGCAGCAAAGTTTTACTGAATAATGGTGCCCTTCAGTTTTGTGATCCATCTGCAAGAAAAGCATTGATTTGTCATTAACATCTTTTACACTCCACTCAAATATTGGGGAGGGAAGTGAGATATATGCAGTAGAATATTAGGAAATGAAATCTTTTTAAATGGTTAGTTGCTCGTATAAGCTACCATAATTTTGTTCAAAATATTTAGTTTAAATTTCAACTCTGACCAGTAAAAAGGAATGTTGACTAGTAAAGATACCATGTTAATAGAACTTTCAGTTTGTCTTTTGTCTTTGCAGAGCTGTTCACAAAACATTGTCCCTGCAGTTCAATTCAAATTGACAGTAAAATTGGTGCTGATGTTAGTTATTGTTTATAGCTTTGTAGTGGAGTATATATACCACAAGCTCACTGCATATCACGTGCAGACATTGTTAAAGGAAGCTTACACACAATGCAATGCAGCACTGTAAAAATCTCAGTGGCAAATGGCTTATGTCTGCACTCTGTTCCAAATAGGAACTTGTTCCAATGTAATCATCACTTTAAGTGAAGAAATGAATTGTAAATAACTGGAAGTAAATTAAGAGTCTTCTGTTGGGTAGCGCAGATCATTTATATTTTTGCTTCAGTTAACTGCCTTATTAATGATTTATAGATGTGTATGCAGCTAGAAAAACAGCTGAGTTACACTCCCTATCTCACACTTAAGTAAAATTATACACATGAAATCCTCGACATAAAATGTTATAAGAATGAACAAGGATGCGTGGCAACATTTCATAGCAGTTCGTAACACTTTGCTGATGGAACCTGTACAATTAACAATCAGCCGAATAAACAGTCAGTCCCTTTTATAGACAAAGAGTTATATATGGTGACAGCGTGGTAGAAAATACATTATATGGAGCATAATATCTGGAGGATAAAAGAAAACAGGTCATGAGTTATGTTCTTATCTGTTCCATGCAATGGTACAGCTTGCCTTTTTGTTAGTAATCATTGTACCCACATGAAGCCAGTTGTTCACTAATTTTACCATCAAATGAAAAGACTAAACTCTGTTGGAGTAAATTAGTTATCTGTCTCTTCTCTTGGACCTGGAGTGTAAAGCATAAGCCATTAATAAATGGTGTTTTTTTATTAAGTAACCTTTTCAGCAATTCAACTTAAAATATGTTGGTAATAGGTAAAAATAAATTCAATTAGTTCTTTGGTGATAGTTGCGCTAAAGAGCTTCACTCCAGCTCTCACAAGGTATAATGCCACCAAAAGGATTATCTGAGTTAATTTCAGTGCTTATGTAAAACTACCAGCAACCCTTCAGAAATAGTTGATAACCTTCACACTTCAACAACTAGAGATGTCATTTAAAATGCTGCAGGGAGCACATAATATTTAACTTTGAGCTACTGAATGTTGAGCTACATTGTTTTCATAATTACATCATTTCATTCCAATGTCAGAAAACAATGACAATACACATCAGGAACATCTTTTTTTGTAAAAACAGTTGCTGTTACTTCAACTAAAACACAAATCCCCTTCCTGTACTTATGACATTGTTTTGTTTCTGAATCATTTCCTTTCATATGGCTTTGCTCTTAAATATGGATAGCTGATTTTGCTTCATTCTCATGATAAGTTTAATCACCATGTGTTTTCATGATCAAATATATGAAATTCCATGTTTGACTGTGGAAGCGTCGTGGCAGTAGGGTTCATATTGAGAGTAAAAATGCACTCCATAGGCAAATCTTCTTATCGAGTCCACACACAAGATTAGAAGTGGTTCAGCCAGAGTGGCACACTTCTCGGCATCTGCATACAATGGTGTCTGACTTGCGCTTTTTGTGCGTGGTGGTGGAAAGATTGGTGAAAACGGCCGCAAAGTGAACGCTCTTTCCTTTACCCCAATAGGCAAATTATACAATCTTATGTTACGTCAACAATATAAAATGAACATTTCAAAATATTCCCATTATTCCCTCATTGTTTCATAGTATTAGACTTTTAGCCATTATTGTACGACAAGACCTTAATAACTTTTAAAATCCATTATATATACTGCCACCCCAGATCGAGCTGGCAACGAGAAACCACGGCATTATAAATACAGGTTTTCTGGATGATGTGTTCAGCATTTCCACATATAATACTAAAGGGAATCCAGGTTGATTTTGGACTCATAGCTGGTCAAAAATCAGTTCATTTTAGGGTCAATTTTAAATAGTTTCAGTTTCAGGAATAAAATTATAAAATGTGAGCAGTAGTCATTTTTCATTAAAATTATTGAATTTATTGTGATTGATTATGGATGTAAGATAAAAAACACACCAAGGCAAATTGAATTTGCTAAATGTAATTGAATATAAAGAGAATGCAATAGCTGCTGTCTATGTAAAGCATGACCTGTGTTTTGTAGGACCAGCCAATGTTATTGTTGGTGATTACAGCAGATAAATCAAACCTACCTATATTGGCATGTGTCAATATCTGGGGTATAATAACACTAGAGATGACTTAAGTTCTGAAAAGTTAAGCCAGCAGTTGCTTTCTCTTGAAATACACAATTTGCATTGATAATTCCAATTATGTGACGGCACCTGGAATCTTTTTCACCCCATGTCAAGCAGAGATATACTGTTTCTAATATTTTCCTTGGGTGATGAGAACACGCGGATAAACAAACTCAATTTATGATGACCTTCATCTGGTAAAGAGATTTCACACACGGCAAAAGAAATGATTTTATTTAATTACAGTTGCTGGTGTTTTACATCTTCTTATAAACTGTAAAATTCAAACAGCAAACAAGCAGCATCTGCTTTTATTTTGCTCTGATACAAATTACAAGCTTGTCAACAAATGGACCTTTGCATCACACATTAATGGAAAGGTGTAATTCACAAAGAAATGTGTTTAATTATCAGCGTGTTTGGGCATCGTGTTACTTAACTCTGACTGGTTGATGTTGGCTCAACTGCAAACTATTTGTTAGACTGTGAGTTCAGCATGCTGCTCTGGTCAATGAATTGCTGAAAACTTATTTTTCTCATTTTACTGAAGTGTTTATTGAACTACATGCGTTCCATTCAGAAATTGCTACTGTTTTATTAAAAAAAACAGGAGTAAAAAATAGTTAGGGTTAATGGCAACTGGAGCCAAGTCTATTTGAAGCTGGAAAAAGCATATATGTGCATTTAAATTTAACGTAACCAGATTTTCAATGGGCTCTGTTGAGAGGTTACTCTGAAGTGATCATTTAAAAAGCAAAAATGAGCTTTATGTGAATGACAAACAATCTCTTGTTAATCTTGTAAGTAAAATGAAAATAGCCATTATAATTGTCGCTATTTTTTGCCCCTTCTGTGCTTCATTAGTAATATTAGCACATTTGTTTACTTTCCTCCAAATATCATCTTCCATCAATTTTAAGATATAAAAATATGATATTTTATTTTGATAAGTTTTGACAGACTATCATCACAGGAGCACAACCTTGATCAAACATTCTGTTTCGTTAAATATTTTACACTTAATAAAGTTGATCAATAATTAGACATGAAAAATTAATCAGAATATTTACTCCCATCAAAAACAGACTTTTCCATATTTCTGCGGTTTTATGTCCACCATATCAACTATTAACGGTTTTATATCCAGCAAACAGTACATGCAAATGGTGCAACTTGGACACTGATGTCAGTAATATTAACACAAATAGATTAAAGAAAAATTTAATTTGCTGACGCTCCTTTCAACAAAATGGAAGGGGTTTTTTCTAACAGATCCTCAATTTCTATTTTACTTTTACAAAACGACCATTCACAACAGCTGCTTCGAATTTGCATTTGTTTTTAAAGGAGAACAGTATTCCAATGAATTGCCGTAAAATTTACCAATATTGTAAAAGGAGGGTAAGTACATTTTCAGGAACCTATTGTTGCCATATGGTGTGTCTTTGAGCAGCTGCTTAGAGACAGCCTGGAAGCAAGCATGTTGGGGTTATTTTCACCCGACAAACCAGGCGGGCCCGCCCTATTGATTTAATGGAGATGGGATGAGGCATAGACAGTCGATCCATTCTGAGGATCAGATGAGTTTGTTGTTGGAAGTTCTTAAAAAATACGAATTACCATCTTTTAACACAGTTTAATCCACATTCTTTGAGTTTCCCAGGCTTTTGCAAGCAGACAGGAAGGGGAGGGATGTAACAGTGCTACTTGTGGGCTGGGAAGAGGAAAAATAGCCCCTCCAGGTCCCAGAAGCAAACATGTCACCATCTTCACTGCCTCTATGGTCTATATTGTTAACCCCCCCTCCCCCAATCTCTGAATCCTTTCAGTCAGTGAAACACTCTGGTAACTATAAGTATTGACATTTCCAATCATTTATTGATGTTACTATCACTGACCCTTTATGAAACATGTACCGTAATTCTGCAATTAGCCTTTTGTCTCTCTTGTTCTCCAACCTCTGCCCTTCTGAATTCCATTGGTCTCTTCCTATCTCTGCAGACTTCAACAAAACAGTATTCAACCTTGATCTTCCCATTGATGCTGCACCCACTGTCGTGCCATCAGCTCTCTCCTCCAAACCACCATTCAGGGAGGGATTCCTTCCAGCTCACAAAACCAAAATACTGCTTAAACATTTCTGCACTCACCTGTTAGACTATCCATCCAGATGTGCATTTTGTAGTAGGGAGACCAAGAGGTTAGAAAGGTCTGAGTCCCCCATTGGTGAGCTACTGTGAGTGACTCTTTCATCCTGACCCTGCAAATACTTCTCACTCTGGGTTCAATTAAGGACTGGGCTTCCTTCCCTGATTGCTAAGAGGGTATTACTGCACTCTCACCCCACTATTTATGGTCCTTTGTTATTGATCTCAAAATGCTATGAGAATGCAGTGTGACTTGGTCAGGTTGGGCGGTTGGGCAGATGCAGTTTAATATGGATAAATGTGAGGTTATCCACTTTGGTAGCAAACATAGGAAGCCAGATTACTATCTAAATGGTGTCAAGTTGGGAAAAGGGGAAGTACAACGGGATCTGGGGGTCCTTGTACATCAGTCAATGAAAGTAATCATGCAGGTACAACAGGCAGTGAAGAAAACAAATGGCATGTTGGCCTTTATAACAAGAGGAGTTGAGTATAGGAGCAAAGAGGTCCTTCTGCAGTTGTACAGGGCCCTTGTGAGACCACACCTGGAGTATTATGTGCAGTTTTGGTCTCCAAATTTGAGGAAGGACATTCTTGCTATTGAGGGAATGCAGCGTAGGTTCACAAGGTTAATTCCCGGGATGGCGGCACATGCTGAGAGAATGTAGCGGCTGGGCTTACATACTCTGGAGTTTAGAAGGATGAGAGGGAATCTTATTGAAACATATAAGATTATTAAGGGAATGGTCACGCTAGAGGCAGGAAACATGTTCCCGATGTTGGGGGAATCCAGAAAGACGGGTCAAGTTTAAGAATAATGGGTAAGCCATTTAGAACAGAGATGAGGAAACACCTTTTCAAACAGAGAGTTGTGAGTCTGTGGAATTCGCTGCCTCAGAGGGCGGTGGAATATAGCGGAGTCAGGGGATATGGGGAGAAGGCAAGACCGAGGTACTGATTGTGGATGATCAGCCATGATCATATTGAATGGCGGTGCTGGCTTGAAGGGCCATATGGCCAACTCCTGCACCTATTGTCTATAGTCGGTATGAATCAATAAAACATAGAACAGTACAGCCCACAATGTTTGCGCTGAATATGATGCCAAGTTAAACTGATCTCTTCTGCTTGTACACGATCTGTATCCTTCTATTCCCAGCATTTCAATGTGCCTATTTAAAAGACTTTTAAACATTACCATCACAATTGGCTCCATCACCACCCATGGCAATGTTTTCCTGGCCCCCACCACTTTCTGTGTAAAAAACATGCCGCACTCCGTTAAATCTCCGTGAAACTTTCCCACTCTCACGTTATAACCATGGCCTCTAGTGGTGGAGATTTACACCAAGGGAAAAAGATTTTGATTGCCTACCCTATCTTTGCCTCTCATAATTTTTATATACTTCTTTCCCAGCAAATTCAGATGTTCCAGAGAAAACAATTCACATTTATCCAACCTCTCTTTGTAGCTGACACCCTCTAATTGAGGCAGCATTCTGGTAAACCTCCTGGAGGCTGTGGCCTCCACATCGTCCTGTAATGGGACAACCAGAACTGCATGCAATAAACAAAATTCAGCCTTCCAGGGCTGCATTGAGCTGATGGATCGAAAGATACAGCATGGCTCTACCACCACCAAATCCATGGTGAACATCGATCTAGGACTCGCGGTCACAGCCTCAGAATTAAAGGACATTCTTTTAGGAAGGAAATGTCTTTAGTCAGAGGGTGGTGAATCTGTGGAATTAGTTGCCACAGAAGGTTGTGGAGGCCAAGTTAGTGTATATCTTTAAGGCAGGGATAGATAGATTCTTGATTAGTACAGTTTTCAGAGGTTATGGGCAGAAGGCAGGAGAATGGGGTAAGGAGGGAGCGATATACCAGCCATGGTGGAGTAGACTTGATGGGCCAAATGGCCTAATTCTACTCCTATTCCTTATGATAATCTATTAACGCTATCTGTGTTATCCCACGTTTGCATCCACTCGCACTCATGCAAGGGGTAATTTACAATGGCCAATTCACTGACAAACCCACACATCCTTGGAATATGGGAGGAATCTGGACCATCCAGAGAAATCCCAAGTGGCCACAGAGAATATGCCAACTCCACATGGACGGCACCCAAAGTCAGTATTGAACCTGCGTCGCTGGTGCTGAGAGGCAGCAGCTCTGTCAGCTGCACTTTTTAAGCTGAATATGTACTCTCTGACAGTATTGTCATATATCTGCATCTCAGCTTTATGTTGCTGTTAATTAGAACTGGTTTGTTGGAGCAATAAGTTGAGGAACCAATTAGGGAGTAGGGTGTTTTAGATTTGGTATTACATTGAGAGACAGGATTAATTAACAATCTTTTGGTAAAGGATCCCCCAGGAAAGAATGATCAGAGCATGGTAGAATTTCAAATGCAGTTTAAGGGTAAGACATTTGTGTCTGAAGGTAAATTTAATACCTAAATTTCATGAAAGATAATTAATATGGTACAAAAATATAATTGGCTAAAGTCGACAGAAAACATAGCTTAAATGGTAAGATAGTCGATCAGCAGTGACAGATATTTAAAGAGATAAGGAAGAAACACTTTCCATAAAAGGTGTTCCATTCATAACAAACTAAGAAAGTTAAGAGTGGTACACCCTTTATGAAAGAAAATGCAGGCAATGCAATGGGGATTAGTGGTTGCCCAAAGGATTTGAGCATTTTAGAAATTAGTGAAGGATGTTTGAGAATATTATAAAGAGAAAAAAAGAGATAGAGGATGAGAATAAAATACCAGACAAAATAAAAGCAGACTGTTTAAGAAGGAACTGCAGATGCTGGAAAATCTAAGGTAGACAAAAATGCTGGAGAAACTCAGCAGGTGAGGCAGCATCTATGGAGCGAAGGAAATAGGCAACGTTTCGGGTCGAAAACCTTCTTCAGATTGTAATAACTTTTACAGTTATGTATAAATGGAATAGCTAAAGTAAATGTTAATCACTTATGAATGGGGTAGTAGGAAATTGAAAAATGACAGAGTTCCAAATAATTATTTTGAATTAATCCTCATGGTAGAAGGTAGCAAAATATTGCAATACTAGTAGATAAATAAGGGACTTCAGATAGGGAGGAGCTTGAAACAATCTCCATTACTAAAGATAAAGTGCTATGCAAACTAATGAGAATGTTGGCAGGTCTCCTTGACCTGATGGCTGCACTCTAGAGCCGTAAAGTGAAGAGAAAATAGATGTTTTGCTTATAATCTATTAATATTCCCTTGATCGGGAGATATCCCAGAGGCTTGGAAAATCACAACCATAATGCCACTGTTTAAGAGGGAAGGGAGGCAGAGAGAAGTATAGAAGGGGCTGGTTCTTCAAACTCAAAGGAAAGATGACAGAATCTGTTATTAAGGAGGTATTAATAAAAGTTATATAAATACATATAAAGGTTATTTTATATGTATAATAACTCAGGAGGCAGCTATTTGCAGAGTCTCTTGCCTGGAGTAGGTGAATCGAGAACCAAAGGATATTGGTTTACGGTGAAGGTTTCGTGCCTTCCCGGGAGTGTCCAAGAGATCCGTGCGTGCAGCAGGAGTGTCCCGGGGTGCCGCACGGGCCTGATCCACCTGCTGAACAACCGCGGCGCCTACGACGGGAGAGACGACCGGATACCGGAATGTGCCCCGGTAGGCCTGACTCGCCTCACAGGGGACTGCGGAGAAGCTGGGAGTGAGGCCTGCCTGGGTCGAAGGAGCCTCAGTGGCGGTGGCGATGGAAGCCTCGGCAGCTGCAGCAAGAGACTCAGTTGCAGCTTGAGCCTCGACGGCAACGGGAGCCTCGGCGGTAATGGGGCACGCTGCCCTCGGGACGGCTGCTATGGCACGGTTGCCCACCTCTTCACAGAGTGTGGGTTTGCTAAAAGAGTCTGGAGAAAAATGCAAGGGTCCCTGGTACGCTTTATCCCGAACAGCTCCGTCACAGAGGACTCTGTGATTTACGGACTGTTCCCCAGGGACACATTCAGAGACTGACATCAAGTGCTGCTGGAGGGTCATCAACTCGGTAAAAGACGCCCTTTGGTCTGCCCGAGCATTGTTCACCACCCAGCAGAGCGAGATGTCCGTCAGGGAATGTTGCCGACTGGCCCGCTGCAGACTGCAGGAGTACGTGCTGAGGGACGCACTGAAGCTCGGTGCAGCCAACGCCAAGGCTCGGTGGGGGAGGGCCACAGTCTAAGGCCCTTCCGCTGCTGGACATGGGGGGTACAGTATTGTGGAGACTCCCCTCAATATAAGAAGGGCCATTGAGGCATGAGTGGGGGACTGATTTGTGGAAACTGGGGAAAAAGAAAATGTCTAAACTGTATTGATCTATTGTACAGCCTCCGAAAATGTCCATTCGAATAAAGTATATTTTGAAATATAAAAAAAAAAAAAAGTAATGGGGCTTCAGTGGCAACTGGAACCTCGCCGGCAGCAGGAGCCTCTGCGGCAACGGGAGCCTCGGTGGCAGTGGAACATAAGGGGGGGGGGGGGCAAACAACGGGGACCCGGTGTGGGGGGGACCGCCATGAAGAACAATGGAGGACCCGGCATGGAGGCACTGCCGTGAGGGACGGTGGGAGAATACAGGGGGACCCGATGTGGAGGGCACTTTAGTTTTAGAATCCTCTACCCAGGGGATAAGCCTGCATTCATTTGTTTGTTGTTCGATCTGATTTAGGCACTCTGCCAGCCAACAGTCACTTGTCCTTTTTTTTTGCAATGTTAATTTCAAGTTTTTGTGTACCTGGTGTGTTATGACAATTGGCAGACCAATTCCCTCCGGGGATGAATAAAGTTTTATCGTATCATATCGTATCGTATCATATTTGGGCCATCAGTTCCATGCCAGCTCTCAGAGGAGCAATCTCATCAGTCCCATTCTCCCTCTTCTTATTTACTTATACCTCTGTAATTTATTCACTCGCTTATGCCCATCAACTCCCTTTTGATGTTATTGCCACTTACAGTAAAAGCGAGTAACGGTAGCCAATTAACCTATCACCACGTCTTTGGTATATGAAAGGAAACTGAAGCACGCAGAAGAAATCCATGAGGCCACTCACAAATTCTACACAAATAAACCTTGCCAAGGTCGGGATTGATCCAAAGTCCCTGGATCTAAGGAGCACCCACAGCAACTGTTGCACCAGCTATGCCATCCATGTCTACAATAGCTTGACAGTTAGAAAACCTGAGGACAATCAAACTGGGTCAAATGGTTTTATAAAAAGAAACTTACATGTTGATAAATTTACATTGATAATATCTGGAGCTGTGCAGCAGTCTCTTGGTACTGCATTCCACTCAGTCCAGGTGGGTGTTTTATCTGCAATCTGGACACAAGGCAAAATTGGCCAAGGGGTCAAATTGAAAAGAAGACTTCAATGAGCCTGGAGTTATTATTAATAAAGATGTAAAATCCAAATTATTTTTGCATGCAAAAACAATAAATACTAATATCACAATTACATATTGATTCCATGTTTAAATTGCCAACTTTAATTTACCCTATTAAACTAGAAGATATCTATTGCATGGATGCAATTTAACATCTCTGCAATAATTGCCCCAGATACTGAGGATTGAAAAAAACAGCATGGAAACATTGGAGGGCCAAGGAATCCATGCTGACCACCGATCATCTGTTCACACCAGTTCTATATTATCCCACTTTCGCATCCACTCACCACACCCCGGGGAGGCAATTTACAGAGGCCAATTAGCCAGCTAACCCAAGTCTTTGAGAGGTGGGAGGAAATCGGAGGAAACCTACCCGATCACCGAGAGAACATGCAAACTTCACACACATAGCACCCAGTCTGTCAACTGACTACAACTTTCCTACAATGAACTTGAACCGATCTGCACAAATCCTAATCCTACCTCAGCAACAGAACCTTAACATAAAAACATGGGATCATAGAAAATAGGTGCAGGAGTAGGCCATTCGGCCCTTCAAGACAGCACCACCATTCAATATGATCATGGCTGATCATCCAAAATCAGTATGCGTTCCGGCTCTTTCCCCATATCCCTTGATTCCGTTAGCCCTAGGAGCTAAATCTAATGGGTCTGATCCACTTACGCAACTTTTTCGGCAACTGCCGGCACCCGTCCTAGGTCGTTATAGGTCGCCGAAAATGTTCAATATGTTTAAAACTCAGCTGCGTCCAGAAAAGGTATAACTCTTTGGGCGACTACTCACGACCATACAGGATTCACCCTGCGACATGTCTCCAGGGTGCCACCCTGTATGGTCGTGAGTCGTCTCCTCAGTCGCCCAAAGAGTCATAGCGTCTTTCTGGTCGCCGCTGAATTTTCAACATGTTGAAAATTTACACTGACCTGCAACGGCCTATGACGGGTGCCGGAAGTCACCGAAAATGTCTCGTAAGTGGGACAGGCCCATTACTCTCTCTTGAAAACGTCCAGTGAATTGGCCTCCCCACTGCTTTCTGTGGCAGATAATTCCACAGATTCACAACTCTTTGGGTGAATAAGTTTTTTCTCATCTCAGTCCTAAATTCTTATTCTTAAACTGTGAACCCTGGTTCTGGACACCCCCAACATCGGGACCAAGTTTCCTGCATCTACCCTGTCCAATCCTCTAAGAATTTTAAATGTTTCTCCAAGATCCCTCTTATCCTTATAAATTCCAGTGAATACAAGCCCAGTCGACCCATTCTTTCATCATATGTCAGTCCCGGGAATTAACCTCGTGAAGCTACGCTGCACTCCCTCAAGATCACCTCTAGCACTGCCATTGAATTTAGTTTTCAATTTAGAGATACAGCATGGAAACAGGCCCTTCAGCCCACCAAGTCCCCATCGACCAGCAATCCCCGCACACTATTCTACACACACTAGGGACAATTTTCCATTTATAACCAAGCCAATTAACCTACAAATCTGTATGTCTTTAGAGTGTGGGAGAAACCGATGAACTCGACCTGTGCCACCCTGATTTGTTTTTTTTTTTTAATTTGCACTCATTTCTTGTTTTAGCACATATGTATATATATAATTTGTATTCTATGTAGTCTGAGCATGTGCTGTTATACTTGAATCTCACTGTATTTGAGTGCATGACACTAAACTCGACTTGACGTGACTTAACATGACTTTCTGTCCCCAATCTATACAATGCACTGTTTCCATGAGAGCTTTTTGCACAATCCTGGCCCAGCATTTCCATCATACAGCACAATCGGAAAATATATGTATTCCTCTGCTGTTTCGTCTGCCAAGAATCGTATGTCAACAAGTCACAAAATACATCATTTTGTAGTTTTAGGACAAAGCAACAATAGACAGTGAGAGGTGCCAGGATCTATTACAGCGAAGCAAGTCTCTTTAGTCATTGTAGTGTAGAAATTACAATAATTTCCACTTATTGTTGGTTTGGGAAATGCTTTAATCTACAAAAGAAACAACCTTCTCTATGAAGACCATATGCTGGGAAGAACACCATATCATTTCACCGAGTAGTTACAGAATTTGATGACAGCATCGCTTTGAGACTTTTCAAAGAACGGCTATCATATTATTTCTCCCCTTGCCACAGTTTGAAAGGAAAGGGCACATTATGTCAACAGATTAAAAGTTGAAGTGTACATAGTCTACAATATAAATTGCAGCATTTACAACTAGGTGTTCTTTAAAATCGCATTTCATGAACGTAAACACTTACCTAGAATTTGCTTCACTTATCATGTAACATTAAAACAAAGTTTAAAAAAGACACAATTTGCTGGAGTAGCTCAGCAAGTCAGGCTGCATCTCTGGAGAACATGGGTAGGTGACATTTCAGATTGGGACCCTTTTTCAGACTGATTGTGAGGGGAAGTGGGGAAGAAAGCTGGAAGAGGGCAGGACAAAGCCTGGGGTGTCTGCAGTTTCTTGTTTTTACTTTAGTATGTAGTTGCTCGTGTACGTCTGATTGTACTATCGTGCATCAAAATTGCAAAGGAACAAATGGATTTTTCATAAGCAACACTTCAATATGAGTGAAGCAGCATGGATTTGGTTGCTTACCCTTTGAAATTTGTGCAGAAGCATGCAGAACGCAAGGCAGGGTTTCTGTTGCTAAAGCTGACATTTATCATGGCAACCCCGAGTTAGAATGGATTACATAGCTGTTTTGGAAGAGAGAAGCCAGAGTAGGAAGGAGGTGGGCCCCAATTTTCATAGAGGTGTTTTTGTGTTGTGAATTAGGCATCATAAAGGCTGCCAAGGGCAGAGTTAGGTAAGGATGCCACGTGGTGGTGGATTGCTCATCTTTGGAATTATATTTGCTGCATAAAATATGACCTATGGTATGTAGAGAAGAGCCAAGTACACCGTCAACAATTAAGTTTCCAGTTGCTCCAATCTGACACAAGCAAACATGCACCATGTCATTTCCCACACCATTGGCTAATTATAATAAACTTTTCTCTGGGCATTTTAGGCAAAAGTACCAATGTTTTGCAAGTATGACGAGATGGGAGGCAGATGGCCCACTTGTGGCCAGAGGCCCACACAGCTAGGAGAATGGGTCTTTGTTGAGGCCAGAAATGAAGAAAGTCCTGGATTTATATGGTATACGTGTCTACTCATCATAAAGCTCCTGTCCCACATACGTGCCCTTGGCACGCTAATTACGCGTTGAGGCATGCCGGTTTCGCGAAGGTCGCGCGCAATTTGATGCACCAACACAGCTGTCTGGTGCAAGTGACATCATTTGAAGATGGACACAAAATGCAGGAGTAACTCAGCAGGACCGGCAGCATTAGTGGAGAGAAGGAATGGGTGATGTTTCGTGTCGAGACTCTTCTTCAGTCTGAAAGAAGGGCCTTGACCCATAACGTCATCCATTCCTTCTCTCCAGAGATGCTGCCGGTCCTGTTGAGTTAGTCCAGCATTTTGTGTCTATCTTCAATTTTCTTGGCCCCTCTGGGAGTAGAAGTGGGGGCAGATCCGGACCGCAAAGGCCGGGTTCGACGATTGTTTGCCTGCTTCTGCTGCTGTTGGAGGTGAGACGTTGCATCGCGCCAGTGTCTTGGGCCTGTCCCTCCTTGGCTGTTAGTTACGCGACAGGCCGTTGGCGTGCGAAGATTTTGTTCGCTACAAGATTTTGGAGCACCGTGCGAAGAACGTGAACCAGGAGCAGGCTGTTCAATGCTTTGTAAGCCTTGCCATGCAATATATTAAGACTAATCTTTTACCTCAGGAAAAGTTTCCTTCAATAAGCCCATATTCCTTGATGTCCTTAATACCTTTAAAAATATCAATCCTTGTCTTGAATATACTCAGCAGCTAAGCCTCCATTGCAATCCTGCACAGAAAATTTCAAACAAACACAAATGTCAGGTGCAGAAATTTCTTCTAATCTTTGTCCTTGGTGTCCAGCCCATAATTCCGAGTACCGTGACTCTTGGTTCTACAACTCCATCCAGGGTAAATATTAACTCCATATTACACATGGTGCCCATAACCAACTTATTTACATAGGCTGTGAACAATTGCGAATCTAACACCATTCCCCGGGGAAGTTCACAAATGGCAATATCCCAGCATAAAGTAACCCATTAATTCTAACTCTGCTTTCCCTCCATTAGCTAATTCTCAATGCATACACTCAGTACTTTGTGCTCTTAATTCATCTCTCATCTACTCTCTTGTGGGCAAGCTTACCAAAGGTCTTCTTAAAGCATATTTTTCACATTGATTGCCTTCCCCTTATCTATATGATTAATTACAACTTCAAAAATACCAACAGATTAGTCAAACATGATCTTCCTTTCATTAATATATCCATGTTGAATTTGGTCAAGTTGACTATTATTTCCCGAGTGACCTTTTAACAACTCCTTAGTAATAAATATCAGCAGTTTACTACCACTGATATCAGGCTATATAATTCTGTATTCTTCTGGTTTTCTCTTTGTGATCCCATGTGATCAAAGGGAGAACATGCAAACTCCTTACAGACAGCACCCATATTCAGGATTGAACTCAGAATGATCATGCAGCTACATTGATATTGATCCCGAAACTGTGGCACTGTAAGGCAACAACTCTACTTCTGTGTCACTGTGTCACCCTGTGACGCATATGATTGCTTTGGATAGGGCTGTGGATGTTTACATGGATTTTAGTAAATCACTAGACTAAGTGGGACCCGTTGGGTCCAATGTTCACACGGGAGGGCTGGTCCCCCAATTCCACCTCTCCACGAATTCCAATATTGGTGGCCAATGTGGGGGGGGGGGGGGGGGGGGGGGGGCTTCCAGAGGGCTAGTATGGACAATGTGTGCCGAGTGGATTCTTGGACTGGCAGCTCAGTCACTCAGGCCTGGTGGACTGCAGCTCAGTCACTCAGGCCTGGTGGGCTGGCAGCTAGTCACTCAGGCCTGGTGGGCTGGCAGCTCAGTCACTCAGGCCTGGTGGACTGCAGCTCAGTCACTCAGGCCTGGTGGGCTGGCAGCTCAGTCACTCAGGCCTGGTGGGCTGGCAGCTCAGTCACTCAGGCATGGTGGGCTGGCAGCTCAGTCACTCAGGCCTGGTGGGCTTGCAGCTCAGTCACTCAGGGCTGGTGGGCTGGCAGATCTTCACTCAGGGCTGGTGGGCTGGCAGCTCACTCAGGGCTGGTGGGCTGGCAGCTCAGTCACTCAGGCTGGTGGGCTAGCAGCTCAGAAACTGCCAGATATTCTGCCCAAAACAGGTGAGAGCCTCTGTGAGAGAGAAGGTGGAGAGTAAATTTTAGACATTTTTCATCTTTTTCTGCAGCACAGCAATGAAGGAGGAAAGTATATCCTGGCCTGGAACTCACAGGGAGCCAATGAAGGGAGGGAGAAAAATACTGGGGTGAGGTTTAATACTTACAGGGGGAATACTTACTGATGGGCCAAAGGGACTCCTCCTGGGCTAGTACAGACCTGATGGGCCAAAGGGAGTTAAAAAAAAGAGAATGGGATTTTTTCTGGATGTTTCCTGGCCTGGCAAGAGCCTTTTCGGCCGAAAATGCTCCTCCTGGGCCAATACAGGCATTTGGGGCAAAAGGGACTGTTTTCTGGGTTAATAAGGGCCATGTGGGCTGATATGAGTGATTTCAGGTAGGCCAAACAACTCATTTACTTTCCATTTCAAGCACAGGGCAGGCCAACACCTCATTTAAATATCAATTTCCTTTCCATTTCAAGCACAGGGCAGGCCAAACAACTAATTGCACTGTCATTTAATTTCCAATTTTGCATTGCAGTATCAAGCACAGGCAGGGCAGGCCAAATAACTCATTGCATTGTCATTTCATTTCCAATTTTACTTCAGAGTGACATGAGTGATTCCGTGAAGAACCCCGTCCAGGCCGCATGTGTGTCAGTACGTCAGCTGCACTGGCGCAAACACCAAACTGGCAGGACAGAGCTCCTGCCGACGGTAAGTTATACCTAGAAGGTAAGTTCGTTTTTACTTCCCAAGGGTTTTTCAAGCAGGAGCCTCTCTTCACAGAGGTTGCTGCCAGTTTCACAGCCCAATGAGTGGGATTGTGGGGAAACCACAGTACCACCGCAGAAGCGGATAACCGGCAAAAAGATCGGGTTGTGAGATAAGAAGCCGCTGACAAGGCAGTCAGCTGCTCCCAGCCTGCAGGGATGCCGTGGAACGGCAAGGAAATAACGCCAGAGTCGCTGACAGTGCAGTCAGCAGCTCACAGACGTCGGTCCCCAGGCAGGGAATAAAATTGGTGAGAAAGGACTCGTTCAGCCCTATTTGGACCCGGGTGAGTCGGGCTACAAGGGTTTTCTCATAATAATAAAGTTTAATGTATGTTAGAGTTTTTTTCTTAAAGTTAAAAGTTAAAAGCAAAGTTTAAGTCATAAAAAGGTATTGTCATATGTCCCTGACAATGACATTCTTGTTGTTTAGCACAAGTTGCTGTGAAGGGTTAAAAATTGTTTTAACCCTTCACAGGTAAAGCTGTACACTAAAAATTGTTGATTTAGTGAGCTTTCACTGTAATAGCGCGGACCTATGGGACAGGCCGCGCCAGCAGCGCCTGGGATAGGGCTGCTTCATGTATGAAAGTGCTGGTCTACGGGAGAGCCGCGCCAGATGCGCCTGATACAGGGCTGTTTAATTTGTGACACTGCCGGCCTACGGGAGAGCCGCGCTACCAAATGCCTGGTACAGGGCTGTTTCATGTCAAAAAGTGCCGGCCTTTACGAGAGGCGGCACCAGCAACGCCTGGGACAGGGTTGCTCAAAATCACACATATGTCTGCTACGCCTACAGAGTCGGGAGATGATTCTCCACCAGGGCTGGATAGCAAGGCCCACGGAGTCGGGGGATGATTCCTCACCGGGGCTGGATAGTGCGTTTGAGACCACTATCCCAAATACAGCAACTGTTGCATACAGTGCTACAGCAGGGCACACGCCAACAGGAGGAGTGTCAGCACCATCCTGAACAAAAAAGGCACTAGCAGTGGTAGAGAACTGTTTGATAGTACCTTCATAGATGAGGATTAGTTCTGACACCGACTCTCATGGTAAGGTTGAGACAGAAGTTCCACCTCTGCAGGCCGCACCAACAGCTTCAGTTGACAGAGCTGCTACAGGTCTCCCTCTTGGAGGCAGAGACCAAGACGGGTCAGTATCCTGCTGACACTGAGTCTCAGGGTATGGCCGTGGGGCAAACCCCAAGAGATGAAGGGCACGTGTCAGAGGTACCTTTTTTTCCTGACAACAAAGTTGCCATCCCAGCAGAATGTTCTATTCGGGTATAGGTCCAATGGGTTCTTATCAGTATAGGTATCCTGCGGCCTGCGACAGCGACTGTTTAGGGCTGCCTACAAATCGCCCTCTCTGAGGAGGGAAGAGCAAAAGGTCAAGATATAACTGACTCCAGGCTCTAAAGAAGTCAATAGAACATACTGAAGCACATACGTGCCGGCAGTGAACAGTGCCAACAGGGGGATGTGAGAGCCAGCCGCCGAATCTGTTATTCAGGTAGACCTATTCAACAGGGGAAGAAAATCTGGCAGATTAATCAATTAAGGCCAACGGCGGGCAAAAGGTCATCGTTTCAGAATGCACTCCAAGCGATCATCAGCAGTTGGTGGTTCACTGGAGCTGGGGGCAACATGATAGCTCAGAAATTCCATGCACCTTACCAAACCTACTCAACAAAGTGCGTCTAGCACTTCCAAAACATGGGTAAGTGCACCGTTCACAAGTTGTAATATTACATTTGTTTGTACAACACACAAAGGATAAAAACATCTGGTTGAGACACAGTAGTAGCATTCCAAGCAAGTTTGGATTATGGTCAGGGTTATTTTTAAAAGTTAAGGTTCGGAAATCAGGCCAAAGTTCTCATGCAAACCGCCCATGGAATAAGGCAGGAGTGGCATGTTTATTATGGAAAATGGAGAGTGTCGGGCATATGAACTTTCCGAATATGAAAACTTATTTTCCTGACAAAAACAGATTCATAAGGGTCTCAAAGATCCATGCTATGCAATTCCCATTACAGAGGTTATCAAAGACAATATAACTGTACTAATACAATAAAATATTGTGGAATGGGATAAACTGTTCGTTGGTCATTGGGATTTACCATTAATTATTAATTAGCCTATGACTCCGCCCTGTGACAAGAGATTGGAGTTAATAGCAACCTGTTATAAAACTGACTTTTATTTCATCAAGAGTAATTGGCAATATAGTAGCTGTATTTCAGCTGAGCAAATCAAGGAACTGATATCGTGCAAAGTAGTGACCTCTCAAAGGACATGTAGACCATTGTTAACAACCTTATGCCATTGTCAGCTGAAGCTACCTCAGTCACAATGATGAAAAAACAGTATTCAGCATTGCTGAATATGACAATAAACTCATTTGAACTTGAACTTGAACTTGAACTCGCTCCAGTAGTTTGGTCGGTCGAATTCAGTTATTACAAACTGATGCTAAGGACTCTAAGGTGAGAAGTTCCGAATACCATCTCTGGTTGGAGGTATTGGAGATTTGCATGAGTTACCAATTCTTCAATTGTTGGCAACAACTAAATATATACACTAGATGCACCCCATGGGTAAGGGGCTATTGAGCGAATATACATATTCTACATGCTCAATTTCAAGTTGCTACTCAACGATGGTGACATATGTTAGTCACATGGCAATCAAGTAAAAGTATCCTGTAATAATTACCTAATCTCCTTTGCCACTGGTGTATCATCCAGTTCAGATCGATGACAACACTGAAAGGGTATTGGATCTCAAAGTATTATGAAAGTATGGTTCAATGCTACATCGAATATCAACATGTTGGTGCATGTTTATTCACTGATTGCAAAAATATGTGGCAGAACAGTGTGGAGAAATACATTCTCGCTACAAAAGGAGGAATGTTCTTTTATGTCTTCCTGCATTTGTGCCTCATTAGCCAGGTCTTAAAGCAAAACCTCGCTTGGGTTCGTACTGTCGGACTGGCTAAGCAGCCATGTTGCCTGCAGCATCAGGCATAATAACACAACGGTATACGGTTATTCCAAAAAACAAAAACTTGCTGGTTCAAACTGTGGTTCAGGAGACCGGCCTTTGCATAATAAAACAATGATTGACTTGCACATTTTGAATGGATTGACTTATGGCTCAGGTTGTCACATCAAGCCATGAAAGTGTTCACTGCAGAGTGCAGAGATAGCACACAAAAAAACAGTACATTCCTATTAAGGGGATCGGAAGTGATTTTGTTTAAATGTTAATGTTACATTTAATGCAGTACAGATTACTGACATCTTCCAGTTCATTCTTAAATGGTATTTGACAATAATTCAGTTATAGAGACACTACAGCTGCAACAAATGGGAACTACTCTGTCGGGTTCAACCCAGATATCGAGTTGTTAAAGAGATCTTGACACAAGTTCTCCCACTACAAGAATATGCAGTTAGTTATTGAAAATGTGTGAATATTACTTCACCAAGGGGTTCCAGCTACATCCTTAGTTATGACACTAATATCAGCACAATGACGGCAAACATTGGAAACGCCGTGGCTAGATAGGATGGAATTGGCTGCACGTGACATTACATTTTACATTCAGATCTACACAAGCAGAGCAGACCAGGGGTGGCATGATTTAAGATCATTTTCCGGATACCCCACGGTCTCATGTCTATGTGGGAGGGCAGGCTTGCTATACTATATCAAGGCCACCAGAATCCTAAGAAGTGTGAAATCAGCATTGTTTATTAATCAACAAACAACTACACAAAGGAAGATCGGTTCAGACTATTTCAAGGTGGCTGCAGCAGGTTCCGGGTTATGCAGGTATTAACACTGACGATTGTATATCTCATTCCACCAGATCAGCATCAATGTCAACGGCCAGGGCAATGGACATGCCCATTGACCATATCCTCGCGACCGCAGGATGGTCATCTAAATTGATTTTTTAAATGTTTTCCATAGGCCGGTTACTGACCCGGGGTTTTGCCCATTCTGTTTTGCGTCCACTTTAGCCTCCCCTGAGTTACAGGGGTTGCTATTGATTTCTTTATTAACGTAAATCATTAATACATTTGAATCAATATCATGCTTAATGCATTTTTGATTATTCACTCATCCCGAGTCAATCGATGCAGTGAGACGCCGAGATTTCGATCTGCGGCATGAAATCACAAAGCTTCGAACTCTTCACGGAATCACTCACGTGACTCCGAAGTAAAATAGTAAGATTAAACGAGCTTACCAGTTTGAAGTTTGATTTTGATTCTATGAGGGGTTACGTTGGTGATTACGTGCCCTCCACGCCCAACCCTCTCTCATAAAGATCATCCGGTAGTTCTCGAGTCACGCATCTTACTATGTCACCGGTGATTGTTATTTGTGATTTCATACCGCTGCTTTGAAGATTGACGCGCATGCGGCCTGGGCGGGGTTATTCACGTAATCACCAACGTAACTCCTCATAAAATCAAGATCAAACTTCGAACTGGTAAGTTCTCATTTAATCTTACTATTTTACATTGCAGTTTCAAGCAAAGGCAGGGCAGGCCAAACAACTCATTGCATTGTCATTTCATTTCCAATTTTGCATTGCAGTTTCAAGCACAGGCAGGGCAGGCCAAACAACTCATTGCATTTTCATTAAGGGCTAACAAATCATTTATTGCAAGTACATTGCAGACTCACAGTTCAGTTGATTCACAGTTTAGAATCACAGTTGTGGCCTCTCCCTTGCGATCTTCCAGAGTGACTGACTCACATCCAGGCATCTGGGAGTTTATACTCCTGCCCCCCTGGAAGGGGCGTTACCTTCATCGTGGTGATTGACAGGCGTGAGAACCAATCAGCTGATCTCAAGATTTTTTTTAACATTCAAAACTTTTTTATTTTTCATCGATCGGAAAAATCCTCAGGGCTGCCTCAGCGGAGGAGGACTGTGAGTAAGATGGCCAAAAATCATAGCGATATATGGTAGTGCTTTTTTCTAAAATCAATTTACAATGCAGACAGTAAGTGTTCAAGATGAGACTTTTAGTTATATAGATGTATAAAATTACTCATGGTGGACTGATCCAGAAGATTAAGTTGAAGAGTATCCAGGTGAATTGGTAGTTTGGGTTCAGAACTGGCATCCTCATTGAAGACACAGGGAAGTGTCAGGGTCTGTGATCAGTTGTGTTCCACAGAGATCAGTGCTAGAACTTCTGTTTATGATAATATATAAATGACTTGATTGCAAATGTAAATGAAATGGTTAGTACATGTGCAGATTACACCAAAATTGGCGGAGCTGCAGACAGTGATGATGGCTGTAACAGTTACAGATATGGGAGAGAAACGGCAGATTGAGTTTATAGAATCATAGAATCATAGAAAATAGGTGCAGGAGTAGGCCATTCGGCCCTTCGAGCCTGCACCGCCATTCAATATGATCATGGCTGATCATCCAACTCAGTATCCTGTACCTACCTTCTCTCCATACCCCCTGATCCCTTTAGCCACAAGGGCCACATCTAACTCCCTCTTAAATATAGCCAATGAACTGGCCTCAACTACCTTCTCTGGCAGAGAATTCCACAGACTCACCACTCTCTGTGTGAAAAAAGATCTTCTCCTCTCGGTCCCTAAAGACTGCCCCCTTATCCTTAAACTGTGACGCCTTGTTCTGGAGTTCCCCAACATCGGGAACAATCTTCCTGCATCTAGCCTGTCCAACTCCTTAAGAATTTTGTAAGTCTCTATAAGATCCCCCCTCAATCTCCTAGATTCCAGCGAGTACAAGCCGTGTCTATCCAGTCTTTCTTCATATGGAAGTCCTGCCATCCCTGGAATCAGTCTGGTGAACCTTCTCTGTACTCCCTCTATGGCAAGAATGTCTTTCCTCAGATTAGGAGACCATAACTGTACGCAATACTCCAGGTGTGGCCTCACCAAGACCCTGTGCAACTGCAGTAGAACTTCCCTGCTCTTGTACTCAAATCCTTTTGCTATGAATGCCAACATACCATTCGCTTTCTTCACAACCTGCACAACATTAATCTCAGCATGTGGGAGATTCTGCACTTTGGGAGGCGAATGTAAGCAGAAAGCATATAGTCAGTGGGAAGATAGTATATAGTTAACAGCATTGACGTACTGAGAGCTCTTGGGGACAAGGTATATAATTTCAGAGAGATTAAGCTAAATAACTAAGATTCAGAAACTAACAGACTATCCATTTCTTCTCATTGCTGAATCTTGTAAACCTACTGTTCCACCATTTCATTATCTCATTATGTAATGAATGAAGGGCAAAACAATAGTGGCTGGTACAATTCACATTGTTAGTACCAAATTATGATATTTGTCAGATATTCCTCGGATGTTCAAGTTTTTCAGACGACTCAGATCGTATGCTCCAAAGAATCCAAATAAATAATCTATAGTTGGTCAGGAAGCATCTGTGGAAGGAAATGTCAATTTTCCTCCACAGATGTTGCCCGGCTTGCTGACTTCTGTCAGCACTTCGTCTTTTGCACAAGATTTCAGCATCTGCTCTCTCTTGTGTCTCCAATCTACAGTGTGTCTAATCCAGACAGCGATAGGCATTATCAGTTCACCGTCCAAATAAATCTAATTCCAATCAGTACCTGACAATAGACATTGTCAAACCAAAATACCTGAGATCCAAACTCCATTGAGCATTGGGTAATGTTTCCTCTTTACTCACTCTCATCTACTTGTTAAGCTTGAGCAAAATCCTTATCACATTGAGATGTTAGAGATGCCATAAGCAGAGAGGATATGCACAATGATGTTGCTTGAAAATCACTATGTCTACCACCCTTGCCTTGCCTAATCTACGACTGAGCATGTTCCAGGTGCAGCCAGATACATGAATGTCAGAGTCCAGAGGGGAGCAATTTTCCAGACATATATACACTATCCTGGGATCCATTGATTGCTTTGAAGAATTTATTGTTTAATGAGATTAGTCCTTAACCTGTTACAATTGCTGTCCATTATGCTTTCATTGACATTAACTAGATCAATTACTTTAAGTGAATCTCATAACCCATCTCATAATTAAAGTCCTACATTGGCTGCTTGCTACAGAACAGATATCATGTTGAACTGATTCAACAGGTAGTTTGAATGAAGAGGCTCGGATCCCTGATGTTAACAACTATTACAATGAAGTAATGCTCCCTTCTGGATGAAAGGTCCATGTGACCTCAGCTGGAGTGAGCATAACTTTAGAACCCTTTGCCAATTGATTTATGATTTGGCATTCAAATACCAAGCATTGATTTAGCTTCTGACTGCTTGGTATATAACAGCAGTACTGCCAGTCATGTACTTTTGCCTGGTAACCATATAACAACATTTCATTTAACTCGTCATTCAAATGTATCTGTAGGGAAAATTGACTATGTCATGTACCACATCTTCTGTGCCTCATTCCCAGTGAAACAATTTTTACAACGTATTGGTCAGGCAAATATTTTCATAATGTGTCTGTTGTACAAGGTATTGAGTGAAAGTATTATTTGATAATCATGAGATTTTTTTTGTTTTTTAAATTATCACTGACTATCGATTTGAGTATAGGAGCAAGGAAGTCCTACTGTAATTGAACAGGACCCTGATGAGACCACACCTGGAGTATTGTGCGCAGTTTTGGTCTTTTGAGATTTGGTATTGTGTGTAATTTGAGGAAGGACATTCTTGCTATTGAGGGAGTGCAGCATAGGTTCACCAGGTTAATCCTGGGATGGTGGGACTGACATATGATGAAAGAATGGGTCGACTGGGCTTAGAGGGATGAGAGGGGATCTAAAAGAAACATGTAACATTCTTAAGGGATTGCAGGAAAATTGTCCCCGATGTTGAGGGAGTTCAGAGCCAGGGGTCATAGTTTAATAATAAGAGGTGGGCCATTTAGGATTGAGATGAGGAAAAACCTTTTCACCCAGAGAGTTGTGAATCTGTGGAATTCTCTGGCACAGAAGGCAGTGGAGGCCAATTCACTGGATGTTTTCAAGAGAGAGTTAGATATAGCTCTTGGGGCTAATCAAATCAAGGGGTATGTGGAAAAAGCAGGAATGGGGTACTGAATTTGGATGATCAGCCATGGTCATATTGGATGGTGGTGTTGGCTCGAAGGGCCGAATGGCCTACTCTTGCACCTATTTTCTATGTTTATATGTCCAGAGGGTCACTTTCCGTCAGTGCAACAAATGACCCTCATAAACTGGCCGCAGCAGTAGCTGATGTACAAGCTGCTCTCGTTGGTATCATACTCATCCTTTTATGGCTTCTGCTCTTGTGGTCCTTTAAGCAAGTGCTGAGCTCTTCTGTTGGCAATATTGTACGGGATACAGTCAACTGCATCAAAGTACATTGTCCTGCTTATGATTCTGGAAAACGGCCTCAGATCGGTTGCGAAAGATTGCAATCCAAGCCGATATAATCTCCACCAATGCCCTGCTAATCCAATGCCTTTCAACATGGTGATGCTCTCCACATGCTCTCAAAATCACATTGTCCTCACTTATAATGAGGTCCTCCTCCTGCAGTGTGGAGCAGCAGATACCTCCCTCGTGCCAATAGCAAATTGTGAGACATAGCAAAGAATCAACTACAGTAACCTGGAATGATCATCCAGCTACATTGATATTGATATTGTTCTATTATTGTCAAGTGGGGAAAAAATACAGTGAAAAGGTCCCCCAATTTTGGTGTGTGTACAATCTAGCCATGCACAAGTACAAAAGGTAGTGTAAAGAGAAAAATATAAGAGTGCAGAATATAGTGTTACAGTGTTATAGCATTACTAGCATTACAGAAAGTGCTGATAAAATAAAGGTGAAAGAGCCACAATGATGATTATTGCGAGATTGGGATTGCACCCTTAGCTCTTGTGGGGGCTGTTTAGATGTCCGGTAACAGTAGGAAATAAGCTGTTCCTGAATCTGGTGCTAGGTGCCTTCAAGCCATTGTATCTTCTTACTGTTGGGAGAGGGGATAAGAGAGGTGTAAATAATCTACTCCCTGCAATTTCTTGCAATGTTGTGCAGACCTGTTGCCAAATCAAGTTGTGGAGATCTACTATGACCACTGACTGAAATAAAACATGGGCTGAGCAGATAGGAGATGTTGAAATCTGGAGCAAAAAATAAACAGCTGGAGGAAATCAGTGGGTCAGGAAATATTTCTGGAGGCAGAGAGATGGTTGACATTTTGGGTTGAAATGTGGCCCTGATGCAGTACCTCAATCTGAAACAACAACCATCTCTCTGCCTCCACAGATGCAGCCTCATCAGTTAACCTCCTCCAGCAGTTTGTTTTTTGCCGAAAGAGGTATAATACCTTGCAGAGGTTTAAATAGGGTTGTGTGTGTGCATGTAGTCTGTGAGGGTCTAGTTTGTGAACATGAGTGCCTCAGTGCCTCTTGGTTGACTTTGTCCGTCGACCCTCGAATGCCTGAAGCTTCCATTTGCAAAGTGCATGATATGTTTTCATCAGCAGATGTGTACCTCATGATGCCAGGCATTGCCCACCAGCTATCCTTAGCTTTCCTGTTTTAGATGATGGTGGTTCAGGGAATGACTGTCTAACAACAGTCACAGATCATGCAGGTCTCCAAAGTGCTGGCAGTGCTTATTAAAGGGCCACTCATGCTGGAAAATTAAATTCTCTGAAGACTGTTTGCTCAGACTGAAAGAAACAACACACACTTCTCCAGAGCTCACTAGCCATTTCAGCACCTTGGAGATGATTGCCACGGGTACTTTCACAATTTGCAGAAGTCCGCAGTAATCTGAAGCTGCTGACGTGGCCTGACTTTGATGGCAGTGTCTATGCTGATGAAGACTTTTTTTCAAACACAGCAAACAACTTCAGAGAACTGTGCAGTGCCCAGGATATACTTGCACTTTCACCGTGAGTGGGCTTTTAAATGGGACTGCTTCACAGCAAGCAGCACCATGGAGACCTGTTTGGTTTGTAGTTGCTGAATGACAGTCATTCCCTGAATCACCATCATCTGATTTATAACAGAGAAAAATAAAAAAGTTCGGATGTATAAGGATTGATACCAGTCGGAATTAATCTGCTGTTGAAGATACATATGTGCAGATATTATGATCTGAAATGCCCAATAAAAATTCCAGAGTGGTATAAAACAACCTGGAGATGGGCTCAATTACATTAATGCCCATTTTCAGTGGGATAGGGCTGCAGACTTTATTGCACTGCAACCTAATTTCTAGGCATGACTGCGGCATTAGAAATAATCACAGCTTAAGCTTAATTCATTCTGAAAAGTAGTAAATTGCACAAAAATTATAATGATAATGTATAATAATCATATAATTACAGTGTCATGTTAACGTAGAAATAAGGATGAGCATGCTTGGAGACTATTATCCAGTGGGCTTTTTTCTTCTAGCTTAGCTTGTGCTCATTATATAGGATGGAAAGTGAAATCATAGAGAATGCAATCAGTCCACTAACTGAACTCATTTAATAATCCAGTCTTTGGGTTTTTTTGTGTGGAGAATTTGAAATTGAAGTTTTTCTAGCTTCATTTTAGATTGCCAATTTTTGGAGAGTTTAGACCTGTGAGAGATCTGGTCAGCTGCTAAATGCAGATAAAGAATGAGTTGAGTTTGAAGCAGTGACAAGAGTGAACCAAGAATTTATTTCAGTGAGAGTGTGAGCTACAAGATAAAAGAATTGAGAACAAGAGAGCAAGCTATGAGCTTAAAGAACCGAGTGGCTGGTGATTAGCGTAGTTGTTTCTATTTACGATGGCTATATTAACAAACAGGATTATTATATAATGTAAAAAACGATACATACGATTGCAAAATACGATTTCAAAATGTATTTATTAATGAATTCAATACATAAATAATGTCATATAATTAATGTAGAGATGTCAGGGCAGGAGTAGCTGCAGCAGGCAAGAGCTGGCGGATGCTTATGAGACCCATATTCACCATCTGTTGAAAATATCTGCGTGCTGAGGAACATTGACTCTAAATTGATGGGAGCCAGAGCTGTGAACAATGCAATGCATCAAGAAGGATGAAGGTTTCCTGGACTTAATGCAATCTAAAACATTAGGTGGAGAAGTACTTTAGATTTAGTGCCAGGGTGAGAAGGGTGTGACAATGAATCAGGCAGGTTTGGGGACCCTGCCTGAAATGATAGGTGGTGTTATGAGCCACTCATGCTGATGAACGTTGATGTCCCTCACTCAGAGTAGAGTCTTAGCTATTGTTGCAGTCAGTGCTTCGTCAGCTGAGAGAAGCAGTAGATGATGATCACGAGGCTTCTACATCCACATTTGCTCTGATGGTATCAGACATCATAGGATCTGAAGTCACGGTTAAGAACAGTCATTGGCACTTCCTCCTAAATGTTTACCTGGAACACATCATCTCTGTGGATCTATCGTGCTGATTGGATAGGACATATTCAAAGGCTCTGATCGAGGAGTGACTGTTGTAAATCATTTCAAAATCATCCCTTCCTTGCCCAAAATTCAATGTACTTCATGGCTCCATTTAGAGATCACATGTAGGGAAATCTACTTAGTGCATTTTTCCTGCAAGCACCTGCTACTTAATGCAGTATACTCATTAAGATAGCTGCTTTTTAATATTGCAGAAATCTATCTATCTATCTATCTATCTATCTATCTATCTATCTATCTATCTATCTATCTATCTATCTATCTATCTATCTATCTATCTATCTATCTATCTATCTATCTATCGAATCTATCTATCTATCTATCTATCTATCTATCTATCTATCTATCTATCTATCTATCTATCTATCTATCTGTCTGTCTGTCTGTCTGTCTGTCTGTCTGTCTGTCTGTCTGTCTGTCTGTCTGTCTGTCTATACATAACTAAAACTCTGATCATGTTATCTTTCGGTTTGGCGGTCTTTCTATTTGCGCAAAAATGTTTTGCAAAAGCGCTACGATTTTTCACCAGTTCACTCACCATTCTACTGTGCTGTGAGTCCACCAAGTTTTATTCCGATCAGTTGAATGTCGTCAAAGTTAAAAATCTTTGGTTAAAAATCTTAAAAAACGAGCGTGCGCAGATCGATCTCTTCTGCCAGTCAGCGCCGTGTGGATTGGTCTCTTCCTCTGTCACTCCCCGGGACGGTCCGCCACTTCCTGCGACATCGCGTCTTTACTGGAGCTGAGGAAAGCCGGCGGATGATTCCAACCGGACTTTCGGAGGGACCCGAAGCAGCCCAGCAACAAGCAGCCCTGCCCTACCCCAAGCAGCCACGCCCCTATCAGCAGCCTAGCGTCGGAGACCCGACCCAGCGTGGGAGACGCAGCCCAGCCCAGCCCAGAGTCAGAGATCCAGCGCAGTCAGAGATCCAGCCCAGCCCGGAGTCGGAGATGTCGCCGATGTCGCCAAACGGAAAGCGGAGACTCTAATCCTGGCGGAGGAGAACGACCAGCGCCTGCTGTGAGTCCCCATCGCACCGCCAATTCCAGCCACTACCCCTCTGGTTCCCCTCGCTGGCACCTCCCCCCCTCCCCCATGGCTCTTCCCCCATCTTTTCTCTGAGCTCACTCCCCCCAGCCCACACACTCCTCTCCCCCCACTCAACCCATGCCCCACCCACACACCCCTCCCCCCACAAGCCCACCTGCCCACACACCCCCCCGCCCACACATCCACTCGCCTGCACACACCCCCGCCCACACACCCCCCCCCCGCCCACACACACCAACCCCCCCCACACACACCCCCCCCGCCCACACACACCAACCCCCCCCACACACACCCCCGCCCCACCGCATACACCTCCTCCCCACCACAGATATCCCCTCCATACCCCCCCCCCCGCCCACACCCCTCCTCCCACACCCTGCCACCCACACACCCTTCCCCACACAACCCCCCGGCCCCTACAACCTCCCCCCCACACACCCCTCCCCCCGCTTAGACACAACCCCTCTGCACGCACACACCCCCCCCCACCCACACACACCCCCCACATATACACACATCCCCCTCCCACCCCCACCCACATTCCCACATCCCTCCTCCCCCCTCCCATAGCCCTCCCGCTCCCATCAACACCACCCCCACACAAGCCCCTCCCCACACCCCCCCCCCCACACCACCCTCTTTCCCCCCTCCTACACCTCCCTGTCCACACACACCCCTCCTCCCCTCACATCCCACTTCCCTCCCCCTCCCCTCCTCCCCTCCCATACATGAAGAGGAGGGGGAGGGAGTGCTCGTGGATAAGGGGAAGTGAGCCACGCCTGCACAGTTATGGGCTATGGGTGAGTGGTGGAATATTGTGTTGGGGGACCAGGCCTCCCGTGTGACTGGGACCCAACGGGTCCCACATAGTCTAGTTAATCATATAGATAAGGGCAATAGCAAATCTTATGAGTTAGTCACAGCTTCAATATATCATTTGTTCAGATAATTTTTGTGTTAGTCTAACATTTTAATTTGTTTTTAACTTTGCTATTGCATCATAAGATGCCTATTATTCATGACAATGTTTTGAGAGATTTTGCATTTTATCTATATTCACAGTTTATATTAATAAAGAATAATGTTGAGAAATTATACCTGATAGCATTTATTTCCAATTTCTTTCAGACGATGTTTGAAATACTGATTTGAAATATCGGGGGGGATGAAATCAAATCATATGCAATGTTCTACAGTGCATGAAAAGACTCAGTTAATATATATTTCCATTATGCCATTCAAGATTATCTTTTTAATCCATAATCTTTTCTGAACTAGCTAATTCTCTTCACAAACTGAGAATGCAAATTAACTGTGATTCTTTCTAATTTGACACAGATGAACCATATGCTACTGGATAATTTATCTTTATTAACTTTTAATTTGCTTACTGTGTGAAAACATTTGATTATTTGAAAAACAGTGTTTGACGGAAAGTTCTTTCCAACATACCTCACATTTTTTTATGGCAAATTCCAGTTAAAGGTTCCCACCTGTTGGGGGTGGACATTGCTTTTCCACTCATCAACCACAAGTGTATTATTCTACAAAGCACAGTTTGATGAAGTTTTGATGGCTGCATGTAATGGGAATCTGGAATGACTGCCTTTAAACCATTGCTGAACAGACTTTTATGGTGAAGGAAATGGCTAATCAGTTAATCTGTAAATTTTATGTTTAATAATTCTCCATTAGATCTTGCAGCCTTTTCTTTACAGCTTGCCAATCCCTTTAGCGTACAATGGTAGGGTTCTATAAGGTTAATATCTCATTTTACTTCGGAGTCATGCTAGTGACTACGTGAAGAAGCCCCGCCAGGCGCATGCGCATCATTACGTCCGCGCATGTCGCACTGAACGGGCTGGAGGGCGCAGCTCCACCAGTGGTAAGTAAAAACTTTGCAGGGAAGTGTTTTAACAACTTTGCTTGCAAGTATTTAGCTCCGTAAAGCTGGCTCGAGCAGTCAGTCGGAGTTCGAGAGATGGAGCGGTCTGGATGGAGGGTTCACGTGGGTCCAGCGACGACTCGCACTTTCGATCGGGTCGGGAGATAAGCGCGGCAACTCCGGTTCCAATACCGGGTGCCGTTTCACCGGCAGCAGCGGTTATGGAAAATGAATCCTCTAGCATAGCTCCACAAACTCAGCAGGCTGAGCCTGCTGAGAGCCATAGAAAAGCAAAAAGAAAATCAAACAGGCCAGTATTATCAGACGAGTCTGATGAAGATGGTGACGCTCCCCCAGGTAATAAAAAACTGTGGTGGAGAATGCAGCACATGGAGAATATGCTCCAGATTCTGATCAAACAAGGGTCTAAGGCCCCAGTGCTTCCCCAGGCTGCTGAGCAGCAGGGCCCATATGAAGAGGACTATATGGAATACCGCCAAGGGGAGTTCCTTCCAGCGCCTGGTATAGGACTGGAGGATGCCTCCCTGAAATATCACTTGGGAGATGCGGGGCAGGATGCAGCTGACCCTGAGTCTGGTGTCCCTGCTTATGTGCAAACACCAGAGCACAAGAGCCACGCTCCGGGTGTCCCGGACATAGCGATGATCTTTGCTATTCCGGAGGGGACTGGCGAGGCAATGGAGGAGTACCTTGCCAATAACATTAATTATTTAGTCTCTCATCAGCTCCAGCAATCGGCCATACAAGAGATCACTAATAAATACAAAACACCTGTCAACTGTGCGTCACTAAAATTGCCTACGGTGAACCCAGCAATATGGGCACCCATGACTCCTTCTATGAGGGTTACCAACACGTCCTCAAACTGGTGGCAGCTACGATACTGCATTTGGCACCATGGTCCAAGGGACCATGATAACAACTCCAAAAAGACATGTTGGCTATGATGTGCAATTCTTTCTTTGAGGTCAATTGTATTCGAAAAATCGCCGTCAGGCCGACCCTAAATCAGAAGTTTGCTGCACTCTGTAAGGCGACCAATGTCCAAACACCTGACCTCCTCTTTGGAAGTGATCTAGTCAAACAAATTCGGGACATTGATGAGGAGGCAAAAACCATAAGGTTAATGAAGCCAACCATATCTCGACCATCTATTCGGAAGCCGTGGGGTATGTACCGGAGGTCAGATCTGGGTGTTGGGCCCAGCAGGGGGAGACCAGGGGTGCAACGAGGATATCCACCACGACAGTTTGCCTACAACCCCAATACGGCCAGACAACAGCCTTACAGGCCAACTGGAGAGGTACAGGGAATTTGTGTTTAGGATAAGAATTCTGGTGTGCAACCTCCTATTGGAGGTAGATTACAATTGTTTTTATAATGAATGGCGCTGTAAAACGTCTATATGTTTATACTAAATACTGTGTCCGGTTCTACCATTGAGTTTATCTCAGGGATAGATCCACCTCAACAGCACAAGCCTAGTTAAATGTTGGTGTTTTCTGCTCCAGAGACTGAACAGGTAAACGAGGAGATTAAGAATTTATGCCGCAAAGGTGTGATTGAAAAAGCCATTCATCATCCTCAACAATTTGTGTCTAATATCTTTCCCAGACCTAAAAAAGATGGTGGTTGTAGAGTAATTCTGGACCTCACTCACTTAAATTCTTCAGTTCTCTATAGGCATTTTAAAATGGGCACCTTCGTTACTGCAAAGCAGCTGGTATCACAGGGTTGTTATATGGCCACCATTGATTTGCAAGATGCCTATTATTCGGTGCCAATTCATGCTCATTATCGCAGGTACTTGAAATTTAATTGGATGGGACAGCTGTGGCAATACAAAGCATTGACTAATGGATTAAGTTCAGCACCTAGGCTATTTACTAAATTGGTAAAACCTGTGCTGGGGCTTTTGAGGGCCCACAATCACATTGTCATGGCTTATTTAGATGATATCTTAATTATCAGCAACACTAACCAGTCAGCTGAGGAATCAGTTGCAGCAACCAAAAATGTGTTTGAAACATTAGGGTTTTTGGTCCATCCAACTAAGTCCAAGTTACAGCCAACCCAACAGATTGAGTATTTGGGTTTTCTTATTGATTCAGTTCATATGACAGTCACATTACCAACAGCCAAGGTAGTTGATATTGTTAATGTCTGTACTTGCCTTACACAAAAGCTTTATCACTCCATCCGAGAAGTCGCCAAGGTCATTGGGAAATTGGTAGCAACCTTTCCTGCAGTACAGTTCGGACCTTTGCATTATCAACATTTGCAAAAAGCAAGAGAACAAGCATTGAAACAGAATGCAGGACATTTTGATCGGGTTATGCAGTTACCAACCACGGCTCTGGCAGAATTGCAGTGGTGGATTGTTAATGTTAGTCAAGCCACCAATCACATTTTGGTGGACGAACCTTCAGTGATCTTACAGATCTTACAGAGATCCCGCTCTCGGATGGGGGGCTACGGACACAGAGTCTAGCTGTGGGGGTAGATGGAATGAACAAGAAGACTTGATTCTCCACACGCATGGGATAAATTATTTGGAATTATTGGGGGCATTTTATGGGTTAAAAGCATATTGCTCCACAATGACTAATTTACACGTTCAACTCCAGATTGATAACACCACCGCTGTGGCATATATTAATTATATGGGAGGAGCACGATCAGTGTTATGTGATAACTTGGCTAATGTTATCTGGCATTGGTGTATTTCAAGGAACATCTGGGTTTCGGCCATCTATCTACCAGGTATAGATAATGTGGTAGCAGACCTTAGGTCGAGAAAGTTTAATGACAATATAGAATGGATGTTGAATGCTAAAATATTTCAAACGATTGTCACTCGATTTGGGTTGCCAGATATTGATCTGTTCGCATCCCGACTGAATCACCAGTTGCCTAAATATGTCTCATGGGAGCCAGATCCAGGTGCAGTAACTGTGGATGTGTTCTCGTTACATTGGGGACACTCATTCTTTTATGCATTTCCTCCATTTTGCCTGATCGCGAAATGTCTCACCAAAATAGAGCGTGACTCCGCCACCGGCGTTTTGGTGGTCCCAGATTGGCCAACACAACCATGGTTCCCATTGGTACTGAGAATGATGGCTCAGCCATTCACGATGATTCCCAGCTGCAGTAATTTGTTGGTGCATCCGGTTACAGGAGAAAGTCACCCATTACATGATCGTATCAATTTGTTGGTCTGCAGGTTCTGACCAGACCATTCCAAGGGCTTGGATTATCGAACAGGACCATGGAGGTTATCACTGCAGGCTGGAGAAATAGCACTAAAAAACAATACCTGGTGCACATAAAGAAATGGTAGATGTTATGTGTACAATCCAATATATCTTATGATACTGCTAGCATATGTGATGTGTTGGAGTTCCTTGCTAATTTGCATTTCGATGAGCACCTCAGTTACAGTGCTATTAACACTGCTCGTAGTGCTTTGTCCTATTTAGGGCAGTCTTCAGAACAACAACCTATCGGGTCTCATCCGTTAGTATCCCGATTTATGCGAGGAATGTTTAACAAAAACCCTCCTCAGCCTAAATAGAGCGTGACTCCGCCACCGGCGTTTTGGTGGAACCAAGGTGACGTTTAAAGCATATCCTGTTGACCAAATGTTATGTGTAGTTAAACATTTAACCCAATATATTGAGTTAACAAGGAGTCTGAGAGGTTCTGAGACAGGACTGCTCATTAGTCACAAAAATCCATATAAAAGAGTGTCAGTACAAACTATTTCTAGATGGTTGAAACAGGTTCTCAATTATGCTGGAGTCGACACTGATGTGTTTAAATCTCACTCCACCAGGGCGGCGTCTACATCCGCGGCGAAGGCTCAGGATGTGCCGCTAGACCAAATCCTCGCGGCCGCAGGATGGTCTAGAGAGTCAACTTTTTCTCGTTTTTATGACAAACCTGTTCAGACAGTGCCACGGTTTGGGCCTGCTGTTTTAGGTTCCATTTAATTCTATTGCTTTGTTTATATATATCATTGTTTGTAATTTCTCCCTGGGACAGAGGGGTTATTACTGTTTTTTGTTATCATTATTAAAATAGTTATTGAATAATTGATGCAATGTTCAATATATTATTTATTCACTACTGTGTCAACCGAAGCAGATTGTCGTATGGAGTGCATCTACGGCATGGAAACACAGAGCTTTGAAATCTTCACGTAGTCACTCACGTGACTCCGAAGTAAAATAGTAATATTAAACGAGAACTTACCAGTTCAAAGTTTGATCCTTATTTTATGAGGAGTGACGTTGAGGGATTACGTGCTCCCCGCTCCCACCCTCATAATCTAAGAGATCATCTGGTAGTTCTAGTCTTCAACGAGCCTTACTATGTTACTTCGGCTATTTGTTTTCTGTGTTTTCACGCCGCTGTTTTGAAGTATGACGCGCTTGCGCCTAGCGGGGCTTCTTCACGTAATCCCTCAACGTCACTCCTCATAAAATAAGGATCAAACTTTGAACTGGTAAGTTCTCATTTAATCTTACTATTAGTTTTGTTTTAAACTTGATATTACAGTCTGCAAAATCGATGGCAGTCAACGAGGACGTTTAACCCGCACAATCCTCCTCCCAGCTACTAGATCTTTCTATTCCTTTCTCCCTCAATTGCTGTCCAGATTTCCTTTTAAATCAACTCCATCACTCCTTCTGATGGGAAATTCAGATGGTGTAGGTTGCAATTTCCAGCAGCATGGTTGGCAATTAACACTATCTATGTGTTATTACCAGACAAATGCATGAAGAACCGATACATACTTCAGCACAGCTACACAACAAAATCACAATAGCTGGAAACCGTGAACACTTGTGGATGCCCCATGCCATTGCTCCCAGTAAATTACATGATGGGTGAAATCAATTATATTTTAATACTAGCTTGGCTTCCATTAGTATAAAGTTACCTAATTAATTTAATATTTTTATATTCAATTACTTCGTGTTGAGCTCTTATAAAACTGCACTATTTCTCAACCTACTCTTTTGCGGTCATTAATGAGTCTTTTACATATCATCCCTACCAAGCCATCAATTGAGTTCATAAACCCAGTTACTCAGCTGCTCACTGATGTGCCCCTTGATAGACACCTTGTTTAATGCCTGGATACCCGACCCAAATGCCTATGGGAACCCAATGAGTGTTGTGTTCAGGCCATGTCCATAGTCTGCGAAAACATTTGGGTTGGGTCAACTTTATAGAATGTGGTGTGCTAGCCCAGCTCAGTAAACGTTCGTGATCTGGATGAAGGACTACTATTGCATGTGTAGTCTGTGCTCGATCAATTGTGACAGACATACAGCAGTACAGCAAGTATTTCCAGTCTGAAGAATGGTCCTGACCCCAAATGTCAACTATCCATGTTCTCCGGGAATGCTACCTGACTCACTGAGTTACTCCATCACTTTGTGTCTTTGTTTGGTAAACCAGCATCTACAGTTCCTTGTTTCTACATTATCTTTTTTCCTGCTTTTCTGCAAACATCTTCAGATCAGGTTAGGCATGGAACAAAATATCACGAGTAATGTTATAATCATCTGAGTATACCTCTAGTCCAGAGAGAACAATGTTTTCTGTATATTGCAAGATTAAAATAGTATAGATAGTGGATTGCAATGTACCTGATACTTTGTGCTTTTCTGTTTTGAAAATCCTGTTACATAATTCTTGTCACATTACTCCACAAATAACTGATCAGTTTTGAAAGATTAAAGATGGTATCTTTGGCTTGGCACCTGTAAGTAGCCAAATGTATAATAAGCAGCACATTTCATTTTTCTTGACAGACTTTATCACTGTATATAGAACTTAATTTTGAATATTTCAGTTATGTACAAATACGCAATGGAAATAGACTAAGAGACAAAACCAACATCATTAACCTGAAAAAATGAGCCTCGCAAAATCAGAAAGCTATCGATTTCACCAAATATTCCTCTGTGTGTTGATGAGCTTGATCCAGAGATTAACAGAGACATGTGTGTGATTAAATGTTGTTTCCGATGAAGAGGCATTTAAATAAAATTCTAAAGAATTGACGTGAACATCAACAGGCAGTGAGGTTTAATCATATTTTAAGTCAATGGCAAAAGAATCAGATAGGGTTCAAGGAGACTGTGAACTCAGGGATACTGGAAAATGAATATGGCTGCAATTGTGTCACTTGTGGCTGATCTTCTTATAAATCTTTTAACTCTAAAGGTTCTTTAGTAACTTGTCAGTTTCTTTGTTGAACTAAATTAAGGCGGATGTTGCAATTAAAAGCGCTTGAACAATGGGTTATTTTGCCATTGACTTAAAATATGATTAAACCTCACTGCCAAAGTTTACATTTAGTCACTGTAAAATGTTTTAGTAGAATATTTTCATCTTTAAGAGTGTATATGTTTTTCCAGAAAATAATTCTAAAATAGGTGAATACCTGAGCGACCCGGTGGCACAGCGGTAGAGTTGATGCCTTACAATGCCAGAGACCTGGGTTTGATCCTGACTGTGGGTGCTGTCCGTACGGAGTTTGTAAATTCTCCCAATGACTGCAGAGGTTTTCTCCAATATCTTCAGTTTTCTCTCATACTCCAAAGATGTACAGGTTTGTGGGTTAATTGGCTTGGTATAAATGTAAAAAGTGTCTCTCGTGTGAAGAATAGTGTTAATGTGCGGGGATCGCTGGTTTGTGCCGACTTGGTGGGCTGAAGAAACTGTTTCCAGGCTGTATTTCTAAACTAAACTAAACCAAACACTGTCAACCTGGACGCCATTGTTGCAAGTCTTGGTGTAAGTGAGGAACAAAAGGAAATTTAAAAGATAAGCTCGTCAAATTCAAAAACTTTTATCGGAGCTACTTGAGTGAAAAGGGCATCTAAGTTGTAGCTACAGATTATTTCTTTCATGGCTGTTGACACAAGTCAACATTGAAGATAGAGTCACGTGAAGACAGAAGAATCTACAGATGCTGAAAACCTGCACAAAAAAAAAGTGCTGGAAAAACTCAGTCAGTTAGGAGGGAATGAACAGACAATGTTTTGGGTCGGGAAACAGCTTCATACTGATCAGTCCGAAGCAAGGTCCTGACCTGAAACGTCAACTTCATAAGAGTTTTATTGGGCTGCATTTGAAGTTTAGTGTCCAATTCCGAACACCCCATTACAGGAAGGATGTGGAGGATTTGGAAAGGGTGCAAAGGAGGTTTACTAGAATGATGTCTGAATAAGTGGGTATTATCTACAGTGCCCTCCATAACGTTTGGGACAATGACTCATCATTTATTTATTTGCCTCTGTACTCCACAATTTGAGATTTGTAATAAAAAAAAATCACATGTGCACATTGTCAGGTTTTAATAAGGGCCATTTTTATACATTTTGGTGTCACCATGTAGAAATGACAGTAGTGTTTATACATAGTTCCCCCCCCCCCATTTCAGGGCACCATAATGTTTGGGACACAGCATTGTCATGTAAATGAAAGTAGTCTTGTTTAGTATTTTGTTGCATATCCTTTGCATGCAATGACTGATTGAAGTCTGCGATTCATGTACATCACCAGCTGCTGGGTGACCTCTCTGGTGATGCTCTGCCAGGCCTGTATTGCAGCCAGCTTATGTTTGTTTTGGAGGCGAGTACCCTTCAGTTTTCTCTTCAGCATATAATAGGCATGCTCTATTGGGTTCAGATCGGGTGATTGACATGGCTACTCAAGAATTGACCATTTTGCTGAAAGCACTAAAACAGGTGGTATTGTAGACAGTAAAGAAGGTTATCAACAATTACAACAGAATCTGAGTTTAGAGATACAGCATGGAAACAGGATCTTCGGCCCAGCGAGTCCACGTCGACCATTGATCTTCTGTTCACATTAGTTCTGTTATCACACTTTCACATCCATTACCTCCACATTAGGGCAGGATCGAATCCAAATCTCTGACTCTGTGAGGCAGCAGCTCTACCAGGGTGAATGGACCTTTTCTCCCAGGCAAAGATAATCAAAAATAAGAGGGAATTTTAATGTAAGAGGCAATGTGTGTATGGAACAAGTTTCCAGAGAAAGTGGTTAAGGCAATAACAATAACATCATTTAAAAAGGCATTCGGACAGTGGAGTTTGTAAAATCTGTAAATTGCCCCTATTGTGAAAGTAATGGATGTAAAAGTGTGATAACAGAACTAGTGTGAACAGAAGATCCAGGGTCGACATGGACTCACTGGGTTGAAGATCCTGTTTCCATGCTGTATAACCATATATAACCATATAACAATTACAGCACGGAGACAGGCCCTCTCGGCCCTTCCAGTCCGTGCCGACCATTTGTTTTCCCCTAGTCCCATCTACCTGCACTCAGACCATACCCCTCCATTTGTTCTGCTGTAATTGTTGATAACCTTCTTTCCTGTCTACAATACCACCTATAGCAATGTATTTTTGGTTAGTAGTAAATACTGACAACAGTTCTTTGGTATAAAAGAGCAAAACTCTTTATTTTTTGGATATTTTCTTTAACCAGCTAAATATTACAAATCTAATTATCTTACAGGTGAGCAAGGCTTTTATGACTAGCGACTGGTCATGTGCAATGGAGGTTCCAGCTCCTGACAAATTTGTGATGTATTTTAATCTTAAATCAAAGTAAAGAGACTCAGAACTGCAACTGTATTAGGTGCTGAAATAAGTTTAATATTCTAACATTTCAAGCATATGTATTACAGAATGCAGAGCACACAAAAATTACAATTTGTTCAATGGATAAGCATCAATAACAAGACAATATTGCACATTTTCACAATTGTAATAGAAATAGTGAGTATAATCTTCCTACAATCTGGCTTCAGTGTCTATCCCTTTGCTTTTAACATTTATAACGAAGACATCATCACAAAAGGTTGACATTGTTGGTCATAATTGACTGTTTTCAGAATAATATATATATATATGCATTTTTATTAGTATTTTACCAAAACAACTTTGAATCACAGGTCTACATGATGCTACATAGGAAATAATTACAACCTATTTATGATTGTGCTAGTTTCTCAAAGGCATTGTTTAACATTCAAGTGTGGCATTCAAAGCATAAAGGCTGTCTGAGATTCCCCAGCATACTTGAACATCTGCATAATCTTACAATCTTTATAATCACATTTGTACCATGAATACTTGAGTCTCCAGAGATCTCTGCTTCTGACAACAATAACATGGGACTTTAAAAAAAATCATTCTGCAATTCCTGGTGACTTGTTAACAAAATTGTCAATTTTTCTCCTCTTACCTTCACATTTTAAAAGGAAATCTTAAGCATGATTTATGATTTTGAAGAATGCATAATATAATTTGACATTTTCCAGCTGAGGTATAGCCTAGTTACAACTACATGCTTCATTACATACAACTCCCTATGAGCGGATGAACAGACAGAAATAGCAAAGCTATTTAAATATATTAAAAAAAAGATGAATTCATGCCAGATGTCTATTTTCCCCCTCATCTGAATAGTACTTTCACTGACCAGATGCCAGTTTATGAAGTTGATACAGTTTCCAGTGTATAAAATTAATATTTAATTCTAAAAATCTAAGTGTACAATTTTTTTTTAGGTTTTCTATGTAGCTCTAAACCAGTAAAATGTTATGCCATTATATTTCTAATATTACAATTAAAATATATTACTAGAATGTTCTAGATAAAGCAGATAAGGATTTGAAGGGCTAAATTGCTTCCTCCTGTGCTGCAACACTTCTACCATTCAATCTACAGATAAGACATTTCATGCATAGCTAAATATACACGGAGAATTAAAAAAAGTGCGCATATGTAAGTTAAAATATTTTGAAGATCATGTTGATTAATGAATGATAAAGTTTGAGAAACTTTATGAGAAGTTGAGAAGATTTATGAAGTAGTTAATCATTCATCTCTGTTTTCATTAATATTTTAAGTTTATTTAATTATTTCATACGATTGGGGCTATTTAATGCTCGCTATATACAGGCTGTCAGCACTCACCATCATCATAAGGTGAAGCTGGCATTAAGTTTTGCAGTACAGGTCTGGACAGTTAAATGTGGAAATCTAAATGTGGAAAACCAAAAGGTGCGAGGAGTGGTTTTTTTTTTAGCATCCTCCTCCAACATAATCAAATTAACTGACAAGAAATTAAGCTGCCAGATTATTTGAATTTATATTGCTGATAACCTTCAATATTAAACTTATTATTTGTGGAGTTCATGGCATACCAAATCATAATTATCGCTTTATAATCTCTACATTAAAAACAAATAATTTTGTGCATTAATTTCATTGGATAAATGTTTCAGAATATACAGGATGTTAAAATAGAAAAAAATGTATGTGTGTGATATTACGGCTTCTATTCCTACCTTGCATGTTCCACTCTGGTAAGAATTTAAAACATTGCATTAAAGTCATGATTCTTACTTCCTGGTTTCCTATCTGAGAGAGACCTTCATTGAGGAAGATTTCCTCAGGCAATTCGTAGAGGGCCACACAAACCAGTGCCAGTGGGCAAGCCTTGTGGGACCAGCGACCACGGGTCTGTTACCTTTCAAATACTTATGGCTAGGGAGGGGCTGGTTCATGTAGCCAGATGAAGTAGTTGAGATGGGAACAATAACAATTGTCTAAGACCAAAGGTCATAGCCGCAAAATTAAAGGGTGTTCTTTCAGAAGGGCGAGGAGGACTTCTTTAGTCAGAGGTTAGTTAATCTGTAGAACTCATTGCCATAGAGGGCTGTGGAGGCCAAGTCAGTAGATATTTTTAAGGCAGAGATAGACAAATTCTTGATTTGAATGGGTGTCAAGAGTTATGGGGAGAAGGAAGGAAAATTGGATTAGGAGGCAGAGATTAGCCATGATTGAATGGCATAGTAGACTCAATGGGCCGAATGGCCTAATTCTATTCCTTTAACTTGTTGATAACATTTAAAAGACATTTGGACAGAAACGTGGATGAAAGATTTTGATGGATATGGAACAAATGGCATGGATGAATTGTGCCAAAGGGCCTGTCTGTCTCCCTGCTATATGGCTCTCCGAGACTGACTACTCAACCTACTTCATAAAGGGACTTTTGACGATCACATGGGATCTCCCTAAAATTAATTCTTGAAAAAAACAAGCATTGGGAAATGGAATCTAAAATCATGGGGACTCTGGATCTCTGTGTTCAATGAAGTAACTTACGTTCATTGAGCAGTGGAGATTATAAAAACAAGTTTTGTAGTCAACTAGTATTAAAACCTTTACAAAAGAAACAGGTCACTCTTTAAAACATTCTAAAGATAAAGACAGTTTAAGTATTATATTCAACAGTGCAATTTTTCTAATTTATATCTATTTGAATGCTTATTTTAACATTGTGGTCATATATGGAAGTTCTTATTAAAAAGTTCAGCGATCAAACCCATTCTGTTGTAAACCTAATTCTACTGCTTAACACATACAGCAAACTAAATATTTAAGGTATTTTAATATATTTGGTGTTTGCAACAGTACTGATATAGGAACCTACCATATGGAATGAAGGGATGGCAAGATCGATAGTGGAATGTAGCAAATTTGGAACCTTAACTCTTCTTGAATATATATATGCTAAAAATTGAAACTGGAAGGGAAATACCTGGGAAATTATTTCAAAACAATTAGGAAAAATAGGACTTGCTGCCAGGAGGGAAACTGAGCATTTGATGGCATTGGGCCTGTACCTGCTGGAGTTTAGAAGGATAAGAAGGGGAGGACCACACTGAAAGGCCTGGATAGTGGATGTGGAGAGGATGTTTCCACTAGTGGGAGAGCCTAAGACCAGAGGCCATAGCCTCAGAATAAAAGGACGGACCTTTAGAAAGAAGAAGAGGAATTTCTCTAATGTTCAGGAAGGAACTGCAGATGCTGGAAAATTGAAGGTAAACAAAAATGCTGGAGAAACTCAACATCTATGGAACAAAGGAAATAGGCAACGTTTCGGGTCAAGACCCTTCTTCAGACTGATGTGAGGGTGCGGGGTGTGGGGGGGGCGGGAAGAAGAAAGGAGGAGGTGGGAATAGTGGGCTGAGGGAGAGCTGAGAAGGCGAGGAGAAAGTAGGGACTACCTGAAATTAGAGAAGTCAATATTCATACTGCTGGGGTGCAAACTGCCCAAACAAAATGTGCGGTGCTGCTCCACCAATTTACGGTGGTCCTCACTCTGGCCATAGAGGAGGCCCAGGACAGAAAGGTCGGATTCGGAATGGGAGGGGGAATTGAAGTGCTGAGCCACCGGGAGATCAGGTTGGTTATTGCGAACCGGGCCACAATGTACAAGTCAGCAGACAACGGGGGTAAAAGCATGCCCAACGTCGCCCTCATTCTGATGGCCACCTTCATGTGTGGCTGCATCAGGCGGAGTGTAGAGCCAAGGCACGTGGGCACCAAGTGTCACTACCTGCTGAGGTTCTACCTGTCCCCAGTGTTGAGAAGGATGGGCCTGGCACAGGTGCCACGCAATGTGCCAGTCAGCTGGACATTGCCGCCCCATCGGTGGAAGGGTTCTTCCGGACCAACACCTTTGACCACATGTCCATCGGGCAGTGGTCAGCACAGAATGTCCTGCAGGCACTGCGGGGAAAGGACTCTATGGACCCGGTGGCGTGCTTCCCTGAGCAGACTGCCCAGCTTGTCTGGCAAAATGCCTCATCGCCAGAACTCACCAACAAGCACCAAGACCTGGCTTGGCTGGCGGTGAGGGGAGCCCTCCCAGTCAGATCCTTCCTGCACCGTCGGAACCTCACTGCCAGCGCACGCTGCCCTCGGGACGGCTGCTATGGCGAGGAGACGGTTGCCCACCTCTTTACAGAGTGTGGTTTTGCTAAAAGAGTCTGGAGAAAAATGCAAGGGTCCCTGGTACGCTTTATCCCGAACAGCTCCGTCACAGAGGACTCGGTGATTTACGGATTGTTCCCAGGGACACATTCAGAGGCTGACATCGAGTGCTGCTGGAGGGTCATCAACTCGGTAAAAGACGCCCTTTGGTCTGCCCGAGCATTGTTCACCACCCAGCAGAGCGAGATGTCCGTCAGGGAATGTTGCCGACTGGCCCGCTGCAGACTGCAGGAGTACGTGCTGAGGGACGCACTGAAGCTCGGTGCAGCCAACGCCAAGGCTCGGTGGGGAGGGCCACAGTCTAAGGTCCTTCCGCCGCTGGACATGGGGGCATGGTATGGTGGAGACGCCCCTCAAAATAAGGGAAGGTATCCCACGCCATTGTGCCACATGAGTGGCACGAGTGGGGGACTGATTTGTGGAAATTTGGGGAAAAGAAATGTCTAAACTGTATTCATCAATTTGTACAGCCCCCGAAAATGTCGGATGGATTTTCCGCAAGGTTAATGTATTGTATATATTTATCATTTGAATAAAGTATATTTTGAAATAAAAAAAAAAAAAATTGCGAACCGGGTGGAGGTGTTGGGTGAAGCAATCACCAAGCCTACGCTCGGTCTCACCGATGTAGAGCAGCTGACATCTAGAGTAGCGGATGCAATAGATGAGGTTGGAGGAGGTGCAGGTGAACCTCTGCCGCACCTGGAAAGACTGCTTGGGTCCTTGAATAGAGTCAAGGGGGGAGATAAAGTGACAAGTGTAGCATTTCTTGCGGTTGCAAGGAAAAGTGCCTGGTGAGGGGGTGGTTCGGGTGGGAAGGGACAAAAAGAGGAATTTCTTTAGTCGGAATGTGGTGAATGTGGATTTTTCATTGCCACAGAAGGTTGTGGAGATTGACATGAATTTTAGAAATAATTGTCATAATAATAGCATTATGGACACAACTCTAACAAAGTGCCAGTTATCAAAATATTAATCTCTTTTACTGAGTAAAAAGATCTCAGACTTGTGATACAGCAAAGTTTCTGAAATTGTTGCTGAATGCAACTTTGAAAGTATGCCCGATTCTATAAGGTACACTTTACCACATAAGACTTGTCTGGCAAGCATAATGGATGCCCTTAATGCCAAGTTCCACCACAATTCACATACAATGCTGACGTAAATTTATGACTGTTGTTTCATTGCTACTGAGTGTACAATAGATCCTGTGATACAGTGCGTCACTCTGAGCTCGCTGTCATCAGAATATTGCAGCTCACTATGGGCATCTCAAAGAAAGTTAGAAATGGACAATAAATACTGGCTGTATCTTGTCAACATGTACCTTTTTATTGGATATCAACAATATTTCACTTATTTTCCACATTTCTTTGTAATGTGTTTGGGTCGATTGCATGTTGATGTACTTGCTATCAATTCTACATTCTGTTTTTATGACAGGGTCTTGACACTGTCAGTTGGTCCGTGTTTACCCATGGCAAATATTAGCACAGCCCTAACTTTTACCTTTACATTCAATTATTATTTTTTCCTTCCGACACAGTGCATAATGCTTTATAAATAGTACACCATGCCGCTGTTGAACTATCAAATATTTGAGGTGTTACTGGTTCCAAGATTTTCACATTAAATTCCACTGTGATGGGAAAAATCTAAAACTGCCAAAAGCCTTTTAACATGGAAATGGAGCACACTAAAGGATCCTTTCAAGAGAGAGCTGGATAGGGTCTTAAAGATAGCGGAGTCAGGGGATATGGGGAGAAGGCAGGAACGGGGTACTGATTGGGGATGATCAGCCATGATCACATTGAATGGCGATGCTGGCTCGAAGGGCCGAATGGCCTACTCCTGCACCTGTTGTCTATTTTCCTTCTGCCTTTAATGACCAATAAAATTGCAATATTCGAGTTTCAAATTTTGAGCGTGGTTAAAACAAACTGAGCAGACAACAGCTTAGCTTGAATGTTATGATGCATTCAACTAAGCATCATAACCTCACTCACATTGCACAGTCCTTCTCATTTATTAATTTTGGATGTAAGGGTTAAACTGTTGTTCCATTGAGAATCTTGTAATCAGCAGTTGATGTGGTAGATGCTAAAGGATAGTTTTCTGGTGAGCAATTAATTTGAAGTTTCCATTTTTAAACATAATCAAGTTCTTGAATGAAATAAAACATATTTTTCATTAGCATTGCCTTCAATTCAGACTGAACCATTTGTAATAAGTGACAACTTTTACAACCATTTAATTAAACTGGCCTCATTTTCAACAATTTTTATGATTGCTCGGTGGATTTGCACAATTTCTAAAATTCAATATATGCCAAGGTGATTCATTGCTCGACATTCTTGGGCTCTTTTATAAGGAAATACACAAGAGTGGTCTATTGTGACTTTTCAGCCTATATATGTTTACATTTTTTGTTGTACTCCTGCAAGTAAGAGTTTAATTGCTCTATCTGGGACATATGACAATAAAACACTCATGACTGTCTTGTCCCTTTCCTTTGAGAAAACCCCTAGCTTCTGCTTGTATTTTCCTGACATTGAGAATTTCCATATAGAAACCGCAAATGATATGGAGCCCTTCAGTTATTCACCCCCTTTGCTGTGCCTCATCCTTCAGAACAGCTTATTTTGCATTTTGTGTAAGTTGGCAACAATGATCCAGTGTATAGTGTAAATATGGTAAAATATATCATGGAATGTAGGATCATGCAGACAAATCATTCAAACTCCCATAATGGAAAAAATGTCATGTGAAGGTTAGAGTGAGGGTTTGTGCAAAGGAAGGTGGGGTAAAGCAAACAGTTCCAAATCACTGCACATCCAATGAAAGCCAAATGAAAAGTGAGAACAAACTTATCTATAAAAGAAAATGGGTCACAACATCTGCTCCTGCTTTGTGGTCAAGTCAGAACTGACCCAACCTGCCAGGGTATGGTATATAAAATCTGTAAGAATTTCAGGAGTCACATTTATAATATCCTGCACACAGTCTTTACATGATTTAGATTTTTAAGAAACGTTACATTTAAAATCAAATTTAACCGACATCTGAAACGACATGGTCTTCATTTTAAACCAGTACCAGTGGAGTGGCGAGTCCTGCTGACAACTCCGAACAAGCCACAAGTAACTTAGGTGAAAGAATTAGTTAAGATCCCATATCAATATCCACAGATAATGCCTGATTGCGTGAAAATGTTCACATTTCCATTACAGGTTTTCGGCATCCGGAGTTTTTGTTTGCATTTACTTTAGTAATTGATTGATTTAAAGATATCAAGTGTTGTACAGGTGTTCACTCATACACAGTGACACTGTTCACATCACATGGAAGCAGCTTTATCTAGAGACAGTTATATATTTAAATTCGCCAAAAAAAAGCTACTTCCAAGAAATATCTGAAAATTATTCAAAGTGATAAGAAAAACAAGGTCCACTCCAGCAGAAAACATATCACTCTAACACCTCCCAAGGTAACCTGACAAAACAGAATTGACCTTCACAGTATTTCTGGGAGTTATCTATTCATGGCAATGTTATTGACATAGGCATGAAATATTCAAGAGACTGCTGGTATACAAAGCTGACCTGTAAAACTTATTTGGAAACTTCTTACGATGTGTCAAGAGTTATCACCATAATTTATTAACCTCATTAAGCAAAAAGTTAAAGATATCAATCCCTGAGGATGAGCTGAGAAAATGGAGGTCATTTGTGCCATTCTAATAGGTGAAGCCACAAAAACAATGAAGAGAGCCTGAGTAATAAGCCTTATGTGTACTTTACAGAAATAATTTAGAATCTATCTCTACATTTCTTTTAAAAGTGTCTACACCCGTTAAATATGCATTTTTTTTCATAGAGATTTACATGAATCTTGCATTAAAAATCTAATCCTTTACTAAAAACTACCCGTGGTACGATTTTAAATTATTCTAATGCAACAACAGCCATTTTTCGCATAGAGGATGGATATTTGGTTACACTTGCTCTTGAAACAAATGCAAGAAAATGGATAGTCAAGTGATGCATGGGTGACAAAGTAACCCAGTGTCTGTTTTGCACATTGATTAGACCTCGCTCACAATCCTCAGACCAAACTGAGCACATACATTCATATAAAATCCATTCTCATTGTCTATTAATCAAATGCAAACATACTTTATAAAGGCAACCCTCGCCACCTGGAATTGAGAACATAAACATCATCACATATGCAAATTTCAGATGCCATTCCTTAAAGGAAAACAAAAAAAAACCATACACAACATAAACTATGGGCATGTTACGTGGAATCCTAAAGAATAAAGAATGTCACCAATTGCAAATTCTCTCATGTTAAGGAGAATTTCGAACTCTATGACCCTGGAGCCAGCTTACAGATGAGCTTTATAACTTTGTGACATGCTTTTTGGAGGAAAGTTGGACAGGAAGGTCTGGCTGTCAGCTGCTCTGTTGCCACTCGAAGCTCATAAAACAATGTCCTGTTAATAAAGAGAAGGCCAGTTAGTTACTTCAAAGCATAATACACATATCTGCCATGCAAGACAATGTAGGCAGTGCAAAGCAATAAATTAAAAGCCTATTCATTTTATATTGAGTGGATGTCCTGTCTACTTACATGTCTGTTCATCTGGCTAATGTAGAACAGCTACTCACTTCAGTGGAATTGATCAAATTAATGTGCGGAAATTAAAATATTTAATAAATCACCATGCTGCATCCTCTAAACACATTATAGACTCGTTGAAGAATTTATGATTCCAATTAAACTATTGATAATCAGGTGTTTTCCTTGTGTTCAAATGGTGAAACAGATTTCCAGTTATGATAATAACCTGTGCTATAAAGTTATTTATCATGAAGCAGTCATAATGTCACACTTTCCACACATTTGGCCAGAGTCAAACAATCATAAAACATTTGACTCATACCCAAGATATTCCTACTGTCTCCTGAACCTTTAGTTTCAACATTTGTGTTAGTCTAAAATAGGTTCACAAAAAAGTTAAGATGATTGTACAATTGCTCAAGGGGACATGGATTTTCAGTTGATGAAATCAACCGAGAATTTGTACCTCCATCTGATGTTTATAAAAGCCTATTCATTTTATATTGAGTGGATGTCCTGTCTACTTACATGTATAATAAAAAAAATAATTATATATGGATTTAAAGACTTTACCCAATTTACATGCATAGCAGGAGCTGCACATACTTAGAACGCACCCATCAAAACTTGAAAAATTGATTTCTTGTACAGCTCCAGAATTTCCCAGAGCAAGTTATCTCAGGACACGCCAGGTTTATCAGATTTTTCCTGCACTCTTTGGGTCAAAAAACAATTGTTAACCCATATGTTGCTGGATATGTGAGCTGATAACAGGGCTGCAAGAGAACTGGATCATTGGTGAATACTGGGAACGACAGTGAATGATGGGAACTGAGCAGATGCAAAGATCAAGGAAGGTCCAAATGACTGAAGTAGTATAAATTAGAGCAAATGAATTCAATATAAATACAGTACAGAAAGAGAGGCAGCAAAGGAGCAGGATTTGAGAGAGACAATGTTAGAACCAAAGAGAAAAAGTGAGAAAAAAATGGACATCTTTAAAATATAAATCCAAACACAACCTGAACAAATAACATACAATGCACTTTTTATTGTTCACTTACTGAAATCACAGCATCAAGATGATTGTTAAGCTATTAATTATTGGCTTTAGCTTTCTGTGGTGAGTGCAATGAGTAGTTATAGTGTAATAGCAGCAACCTCATGAAAAGCATTCGGAGGTTATGGACAAGAGGTCGTTATATGAAACTGATGATGAAACAGTAGAATTGCAGAGCAGGTTGAGGCGATTCACTATTCAAACGATCACTCTTCCTTGCTGCAAGTAATTTGCACATTTATAACAGTGCACTCTGAGAGTCCAATTCATACCTCTGGGCTGGGGGAAGCCTGCAAAGCCCAGGAATTCCTTGCAAGAAGATTTTGTACTTTTCAGTCAAAGGAAACGATGAAGAACTCTACTCTCTGAGCAAACCATGACCTTATTGATATCAAAGTCGCAAGAGGTTTGACTAGCCCCGACCCGGGGTCCGATCGCCTGGCGCAGGAGAGCTGGGATCCCCCTGCTGCGGGATCTCGATCGCCCTGATGAGGAGGACCCGACTGCCGGCTGCGGGAGCCAAGATCGTCCTCTCAAGGGAAGGCTCGAGGCCCCTTAAAGGCCCTGTCCCACTGTGCGAGTTCACCGAAGAGCTTTTCCGAGTTGAAAAAAAAACAACTCGTGGTGAGCACGTAGAATGAACGTAGCGGGTGCGTCGGAGCTCGGGACGTCTCTAAGTGCTAACGGCGGGTACTCGGGAAACGTGGTCCTCGTGTAAATTTGCTCGGGATGTAAAAATGTGATACTTTTTAACACATAGTCATACCATAGTAGCTCGTGCGTTTCCCGTACTAGCTCGTGAGTTTACCGAAGTAGGACCTGATAAACTCTTAGCGTAACGGCAGGTAATTGGGAAACGTGGTAACTCGTGTAGATTTTTCAACATATTGAAAAATGTCCACGAGTAAAATATACTAGGGATGTAAAAATTTGATACTTTTTAACACGTAGTCATACCGTAGCAGCTCGTGAGTTTACCGTAGTAGGACCTGGTGTCCTATATCATGATTGTCTGTACTATATGGAAATAAGAATACTCAGTATATTCATTAATTTTGAATCGTAGTTTTATGTAATCCTCCCATAATATCTGAGTTCCATTTCACAATATCTATCAGACATACAGAATGTTGCAAGGTAATATTTTGCCCAAACTCCGTTGTATCTTTCTATCTCAATAAATATCACAAAATATGCCATTGTTTCAGCCACATTATGACAAAATATAGAATGTAGGTTATTTGTAATCAGTCACCCCATCCCAGAAACAACAGTACTTAAAGGAGAACATTTGTTTTACTAATTTACAAGTATGATACATATCCAACATAATGTTGTGATAAAAGGTATTAATGTCTAAGAAATTTGGTGTGGAATGATAATCCATCTCAGTCCTCATTTAGGTAAGTCGCAAGCTATAGATACGTTGTCCTCCATTCATCGAACCTCATTTGACTTGTGAAAGATTTCCTCCTTTGTTTAATATGTTTGACGTTATAACTCTCCCGCCTGTCCACGTGGAAAGCTTGACTGGCTGGAGAAACTATTTAAATGCAATTTTCTTAGTTATTGACTAAGATCATTTATTTGCTTTTGCAAATATTTCTCAGGCTTCTGAGAAAATTCTGCAAAAGCAAATAATAATCAATATACTTAAGTTAAAAAGAAATTCCGCAATTTAAATATCTTGCATTCGAGGTGAATTGAATCCATGTTAAACGTCATTTAACATATTCTTTAAACAAAGGAGGGATCTTTCACAAGTGAGTCTACCGATGTGCAATTAACAACCTGCTTTATTGTGACATGATGGATTTCGTTCAAGTCACTATATAAATGTAAATATATGGCATTTTATCCTAGAACCCCCCTCCCCCCCTTACCACCCACTATTATCACAACATTATGCTGGTTATGGATCAACGGACTATGTATGGTACATACTTGTAAATTAGTAAAACAAATGTTCTCCTTTAAGTACAGTTGTTTCTGGGATGGGGTGACTGATTACAAACAACCTACATTCTATATTTTGTTATAACGTGGCTGAAGCAATGGCATATTTTGTGATATTTATTGGGAGAGAAAGAGACAACTGAGTTTGGTCAAAATATTACCTTGCAACATTCTGTATGTCTGATAGATATTGTGAAATGTAACTCAAAAATTATGGGAGGATTACATAAAACTACAATTCAAAGGTAATGAATATACTGTGTATTCTTATTTCCATCATGAACATACAATCGTGATATAGGACACCAGGTCCTACTGCGGTAAACTCACGAGCTACTACGGTATGACTACGTGTTAAAAAGTATCAAATTTTTACATCCCGAGTATATTTTACTCGTGGACATTTTTCAATATGTTGAAAAATCTACACGAGTTACCACGTTTCCCTATTACCTGCCGTTAGCGCTAAGAGACGCCCCGAGCTCCGACGTACCCGCTACGTTCATTCTACGTGCTTACCAGGAGTTTTGATTTTTTTTAAACTCGGAAGAGCTCTTGGGTGAACTCGCACAGTGGGACAGGGCTTTTACCCCGACGGTGGACAAAGGGAAGAGATTGAACTTTTTATTTTCGCCTTCCATCACAGTGAGGAATGTGGAGGGGTCACTGTGGTGGATGTTTATGTCAAAATTTATTTTGTGTGTTTGGTTGCTTTTTATTGGTATGGCTGTATGGCAAATCAAATTCCTCCTATGTTGCAAAACATACCTGGCTAATAAAGTATGATTATGATTATGATCAGTGAGATGCAAATTGTGATGTCAGTTTTTACAGCCTCAAATACGTGGCAAATAAATAAATGCCAATGTCCCCTTTACGCCATGATGAGGATAGCCTCAGACCTAGTCTGCAGGTGCATCGGTATAATGGGACACAATTCACTGACCAGCTCCTAACTGCTTCCTGACACAACTTTGCAGTTACATGGTTATCTGAGAGCTACTCTTGCAACATGCTCCTCGACTGGAAATGTGTGGTCTTCCTTGCCCTTGCTCTGCTCAGATAGCCCTCTTTAAATTATCTGAAAGGATGAACCAAGGCTCTTTGTGGAGCAGGTGATGTCTTACAAACCTGATCGAGTTTTTTGAGGAGGTGACAAAGGTGATTGATGAGAGTAGTGCAATGAATGCTGCTCACATGAACTTCAGTAAGACATTTGACAAGCTCTCCCATCCAGAAGATTAAGATGAATGGGATCCACAGTGACTTGGTAGTTTTGATTCAGAACTGTCTTAGCCATAGAAATCAGAGGGTGTTAGTGGATGGGTGTCGTTCTGGCTAGAGGCCTGTGATCAGTGATGTTCCACAGGGATCTGTGCTGTGACCTCTGCATTTGTGATACACACACATGCACACACACAAATCAATTACAAATATGTGCTTTAGTAATGGCATATGGTCCGAGGCATATCCGTGCAATTGTGAGATGCTGTACTTTGGGAGGTCAAATGTAAGGGGTATGTACACATGGCACCTTGATCGACATGGATGAGTTGGGCCAAAGGGCCTATTTCAGTACTAGGATTCTATGACTAGAAGGCTCAGCTGTAAGGTGAGAATGGGCAAGTCTATTTTTTACACTGAAAGCAGTGTAAATTAGGTGCCTGGCATGCATTGCCAGGGGTGTGGTGGAAGCAGATATGATAGTGGAGTATAAGAAGCTTTTAGATGGGCACACAAACATGCAAGGAAGGTGGAGATATGGATCATGTGCAGGCAAAAGAGACCAGTTTAATTTGACATCATGTTCGACACAGACATCGGGGCCAAAGGACCTGTTCCTGTGCCCTACTATTCTATATTCTATCACGTTTACTGATAGACAAGTGGTTTGCAAATTGTGCTGTCAGTATTATAGCTCAAATCCTGCGGTAAAGATCTGTGCGCATGACTGTTGGCAAAATAGTATGTAAATGAGCCGCCCCCGATCTAAGATTTCAATCCTTATCAGGCTCTAGAATTGCAATTCAACCTCTTTGATATAAATAACGGATGATCCCTTTACACAGTGCATGAGGGCGTGGTCTTTTCCTGCTATTAACAGTGCAACAAGTTCATTGACAGAGCCCAATTTGGCAGTGCTTGCGTGAATTCAGTGTTGCCTGTGGCTTAACGCCATCAACTGGCCACTCCAGATACCTCTCATTATACAGTACATCCATTGCAGCATTACCTAAATTGCTGGCAGCTATGATGGGTTGAGATTACGTGCAACCAGGGTTGGTGCCTCAAACAGAAGCCAGTACACCACCAGACTACCAAAACCAGTAGTAAGCAGCCCACTATTCCATACACCCTCCGCTTTCATAAACAAAAGCAGAACTGCGGAGAGGTCATGTGAGGGTCAAAGTAATAAGGGGAGTATTCCATCAAAACATTTGAAAATTACTTTTAGATTCTTCCACTTACATTAACATGGAAGCACAAATCATGTAGATGTTGATGCTAAATTAACCTTTGACTCATCAGGCAAGTCATGTTTAGAAAAGGTTTCATGTGTTAAGAAAAGCAAAACAGTTGTAACCAATACAGACACTGGCAGCTGACGTTCAATACATGCATTTCTGTAAATGGATTTATTTTATTACCACCACCCTCACTTGCTGCTTTATTAATACTCAGAATTTTCAGTGACAGCAAACACATTAACCTTGCTTGGATTTGGAATGCAATCAAAGGATTCATTGCTCCATGACAGCTTCAATCAATACAGCAGCAGATACAAGCATAGCAGCTTGATGAAGGTGCATTTATGCTTATAATTTTTAAACTCCCTGGGCTATGCACATAAACAAAGTGATTGAGTTTTCAAGACGAGTATTAGACTAATGTTTGAAAGTAAAAGTAAGGCAAAAGTCAATGAATGCATCTCACTGGCAAAATACTTGAGTGATATCAATCACTTTCATTCAACTGAAATTAAATACATTCCATTCTGCAGATTTTCCTAGAATAGTTTCCACATTGCATTTTCCACTGTGTATTCTTTCAGGTATCGAAATGGGATAAATTAAATCAAAATTGGACAAGTTGAAAAAAAGGGCACTTAGAAGTTGTATCTCCAAAATGGTGACGTTATTTTTCCATAAATTAATAAAAGTCCTTTTCGCCTTCATTGCAGTTTTAATTTAAAAAAAATGCATTGTTACTGAAAGCTTTTAGTGAATAACATGGCAAAGCTGAGTTCTGTCAGGCTTGGAAATCTGTCAGTCCTCTAGGAACAGCAGGGGCTTTATCCCACTGGTAAAAACAAGCTTAAATCATTTGATTTTTTGGAACCTAAATATATTCTGGCATAGAATATTACAATAATTACTTTCATTAGTCTGGTTCAGTACAAAGGGTTTGATCTGGAATGTATAGTTATAACTGAACATTTAATAACAGAAAACTTTTGAAGATTGATAATGCCAGTGTTCCATTTAATACATTCTCCTGTTTTGGCCTTCAGTGCTAAAAACAATGTTATCCAGTTGCACTGGCCAAATTGTGAAGAAAGGCTGTTCAGAAGTTCTGCTGGCAGATGACCTCATGGGGCTTCAGGCATTCTTTGCATATCATCAGCTATCAAACGCACTGATGGGCAACGGTCAGATGCTGTGAAGCTTAAACCAAAGACTTGTCTTAATCCCTGTTCTGTGACATGATTAATGAGATGGAATTCCCATTCTGGGCTTCCTACCAATCAATAGGCAGATGGGCAGCGGTAGATGCAGACATTCAAAGTAACGAGAGAGTAAAGGCTGCTGAAGCCCTTGATAATTTCAGCTCGGGCAATTGGGTTAGAAATAATTTTTTTGACATTTAATGAAAATTTGATTGCACCCTAGACTATTGTATAATTCTGACTGGCTGACAAGGTGCATCAGTACACATTACACACAACATTGAGTTTGGTTCCATTTGTAGAAGCTCAATCCCATTAGTCGTGACAGTTGAGCTCCTACATCTTTGCAGTTTATACACATTTTTCCCTTAACTCTGGCTAAAAGGACGTGCTACTTTTTTCAATAACGTCTAGCAGTGGTTTTGTGCTTTGGTATCGAATCAAAATAATGGCCTGAAATTGGATGGGTTTTCGGGCAATTCTACATTTCTTAGTGGCGGGGCCCAAAGGTTTTGATACCTGCACAAATGGAGAAATTCTGAACTTACTAGCCTGACTCTGCTGCAGTTTCTTGGCTAAGTTGTGCCACTGGATTCCCCATGGAGCCCAGCAATGTAGCAGGAACTGGCTGAGATCTCCCAGCATAAGCTCTCAGATCCTGTGCCAAGTCAGATCAGGAGCAGGATTCACAAGCACTTCATTTGAATGGTGATTTTAGGGCTGCAGGGAAGAAAAAGTGAATAATCTGTATTTTTTAAAGAAAGAGATTTAACATTTTATTTAAAACTGTTTAAAATTCTAATAGATTTGTTTTGTTTTCCAAAAATCTAACTTCATGAAACTTCAAACATTTTATTGTTAGATATTATTGTTAATCTTAATGTTACAATTGCATGGGGCATTGTTACAACTTGCAAGCGGCACTGGTTCAAAAGTGATGGCTTTTGGTTTAATTCAAAAATGCATATTTTCTTTGTGCTGGCAGATGCCATCCACCATCCCAAAATGACAGGAAAATACATTTCCATCATCTGCATAAATGCATGGTCATAATTAATACAAAGCAAACAGAATATTTTAAAAATCAAAATGGTGTAAAGCCAGAAAATGCTCTGCCTGAAATAATGGTGGAGGTGGAATCCATAACATTTTGTAGAAGGAAGTAGCTAAGTGTGTGAAATTAATTTTTTGAAAGGAAGGGAAAAATAGGAGGAGAATTGGACATAGAAAACTCAAAAGACATTAATGGGTGGTAGAGACGGGTATGACAGTGAAGTACTAACATTGTGTCGGAAGCCATTCAGCATGGATTCAGAATGGGTAGGGAAATATAAGATAAAGTGTGTTCGCATGTGTCCTAATATGTCACAGAGCTGAGAAGCTATCATTGGGAAAGCCCGATGACAGAAGCTTCTGAAACATCCTGGATCACAACTTCTGACACTACTAGCATATCAGAATATAAGACACAGAATAACAAGTTGACTCACTGCTGACCGGGACATGACTGCGCAGCTGCACTGTGGTTTCTTCAATCATTTACAATCCTCCGACCAAAGGTGGCGCTATTACAACTCCTCCCACCTTAATGAAAAAGTTATCGCCTTGATGCCATTTTTGAATATAATAAAAATTGGTATGAATTTATTACAATCTTGTCTGATAGTTTACTTCTATATAATCTGAAAAAATGAGGGCATCAGGCATATATGTTTCATATACAATGATATGTGCATGTCACAAAATAAACTTCACAAATTAAACCTAACCACTGGGTTTCACCTTCTTTCTGGGATATTTTCCCTGATCAAAAGTTTCTGACAGTTTAGAACCACATGGACTCATTTTTGATTGTGTCAAATCTTCCTTTTGACCTACATTCAAAGATTCCAGTCCATCAGTCAATTTTGTTGGACTGTCAAACACATGAACCTGCATTTTCAGACTGGTTCAAACTCTCACCATCTTGTGTACCTTCTTGAACCATTTCTGGTTCATTCATTTGTACATGTACTTGAGTGGTAATCAAATTATCTGACTCGTCTAATTGATCTGATTGCAACCCTGTCTGTGCTTGCATAGGCATGACATGGTCAATGTGTACTTTTCTCACCTTTCCACTTCCAAACATCTTGACCAAGTATGTCTGTGGTCCACACTTTCTCACTACTCTTCCAGGTAACCACTTTACCCACTTGTGATGGTGGTTTTTCACCTCTACCTTCTGATTCAACTCAACACTTTCCTTTACTCCACGTCTGTCATGATATGCTTTTTGTTTCTCCTGTTTCTCTTCTACTGTTTGAGCCAAGTTTGGTTTCAACAGTGAAAACCTTGCTCTGGGTTTTCTTTTCAAGAAAACAGTTCAGCTGCTGTTTGACCAGTAGTGGTGTGAGGTGTGTTTCGATATGTAATCAGAAAGTTAGCCAGTTTGTGAAACAGAGACAACTGTCCTTTCTTTGGATTTGGATCCAGCAGCTGTTTGACTAATGTACGCTTCACAATTAAATTCACCGCAAATGCAACGTTCCAATCGATCGCATTCCACAAAATCCCACTCGCAAGATGATTTAAATGGCCATTAATTTACGTGAATTAAACACTAAATTCCTTCCATTTGGCCTATAAATTCATGACAGTGAGATTTAAAAATTATGTTATATTTGTGAATTCTTGTGTGAATGTTATTTGAACTTAGGCTATTTAAAATGTTAACCTTTTCTTAAGAAATGGATAGATGTTTAGATCTAGTAATTTAATTTTGTAATTAGCTACAATTAGATAACTAACTAATTATACGCTTTAATTTCAGGTCATCCAAGTAAGATTGTTTCATATTTGTTTCAGAATGCTTCAATCTATAATAACTGAAAATTTCATTCAGTTCTCTTAATCTTTAAGAAAGTTATGCGATTTTGACTGTCCTTGATCACAGCTTTTGAGTTAAGTCAATGGAAAAGCAATAGGGAACAAGATGCTAATTTCCGAGTATGAAGATTGCCATAACTTTTTTAATACTGAAGATATGAAAGTGAATTAGGTGTCAAATTAAACTTCCTGTTATGCTTTATCTGATGGGATAAATTGCAGACGATTTTTAAAATCTCAAAATTTTGTAACATTGCCACATCATGTGTCTGCCTATCAGGGGCTGAGATGAGAATGTCATCCAAGTAACACACCACACCTTCAATTCCCTCTAGAATTTGTGTGATCACCCCATGAAAAATCCCTGGAGCTGATGATATACCAAATGGGAGCCTATTTAATTGAAACAATCCCAAATGCGTGTTGATAGTCAACTTTGATTTAGATTCGTCATCTACCCCTAACTGCAAGTAGGCATTTGACAAGTCCATTTTTGTGAAGACTTGGCTGCCTGTGAGGGTGCTAAACAAATCCTCTGCCGTGGGTAGGATATCTGGTATGCTACCTTCAAGTATCTGCTTTACAGTTACCTTATAATCCACACAAAGTCTAACACTACCATCAGGTTTAGGTACAACTACAATGGGTGTTGCCCATTCACTACTTTCTACCTTACTGATAATGTTCTCAGTCTCAAGTCTTTTCAGTTCTTTCTCAATCTTGTCCTTAAGTGCATATGGCACAGCATGTGGTTTGCAATGTACTGGTGTTGCATCCTGCTTCACGCGCACTTTTGCCTTGTACCCCTTGATTGGCTCTTCCTGGTCGCTGAACACCTTCGGAAGTTGCTTGATTATGACATTTGGACACTTGAATTCTTCGCGAACGAAGAATACCTCGTTCCAGTTTAGCTTCAAGATCTGCAACCAATTCCGACCTAGCAACGCAGGCTTATCTCCCTTTACAACTACGAGAGGCAACTCCGCCTGTTGCTCCTTATACCTAACTGGTACATGTTCGCATCCCAACACTGGAATCTTCTCCACAGAGTAACCACGTAGCTCGATTCGCTTCGCTTCCAAAGGAATTTGACGCAGCTTCACCCAATACACAGATTCTGGAATCACGCTCACAGATGTTCCTGTGTCGACTTCCATGCTAACATGAGCTCCACTCAACTGGGCTTGCACGGACACATTCTTTGTCTTCCGGTTCACTAGCTCATTGCTGCAGATGGTGTACATGTTGAGAAGCTCTTCCTCTGCCTGCAGTTGATCCACAGAATGCAGCTTACTTGTTGTTGAACCTCTTTTCTGCTTAGCTTTGCGACAACCCTTCGCTAGATTTCCCATCTTGTGACACGAGTAACACTCCGCCTTGAAGAACGGACAAGACTGTGCTAGATGTGAGCCCAAACAGCGATAGCATGACTTTGCAGTAGTCTTGCTACCCTTCCATGGATAACGATTCTCTGACATCTTTGTCCACTTATCCGTCTTTGGTTTGCTGGACTGCAGCTTGTTCCGCTGGTTGTCTAGAAGTTGTCGTGACTTCTCTAGAGGTTGTCCTGACCTCTCTGCCATATCCATTGACAAAGCAGTTTTGCAAGTTGTTTCAAAGGTCAAGTCATACACCGTCATCAGCTTACTTCGGATCCGCTCACTTGTCAGTCCACACACGAAACGGTCTCTTAATGCCCGGTCTTAGAAATTTCCAAAATTACAATGAATTGATAACCTCTTGAGTGCCACAATAAAATGACCAATGTCCTCCTCTTGAAGTTGGCATCTCGTTACAAATCGATAGCCTTCAGCTATTTCTAAGGGCTTTGGGTCATAATGTTCTGTTAACTTCTTAAGAATATCCTTCAAGGGCATGTCCCTTGGTTTGGCTGGAGCTAACAAATTCTTTACTTATTATAAACATCGGGGCCCATTTCAGTGAGAAAAATTGCTCTTTTCCTAGCTTGAATTGCTTCATTCAAACGCTTTGATTCTGCATCAGACGCTTCTACTTCAGTAATGTTATTTGCAGCAAAAAACATCTCTAAGGTACGCACTGGACATTTCCCGGCTTTGCTGGATCGTCCGATGTACCCACTGAGCACCGCCATTTTAGATTTTTTAACAGTCTCATAGAATTCAAACTTTGTGAACAGATTTTCAGCTTTCCCTGACACCAAAGGTTATACAACGTTCTCCGTGCCTCTGTAGAATTCCTTATCTACACGAACAATTAAAGCTGTGGAATCCACGATCCCATCCTCGTCGCCAATTTGTGATATCTTGAGCTCAGACACAGAATAACATGTTAACTCACTGCTGACCGGAACTTCATTGCGCAGTTGCACTCTGGTTTATTCAATCATTTACAATCCTCCGACCACAGGTGGCGCCATTACAGATGTGATAGTACCGGATTTATAGGAGATTTATCAGGGATTGACCATTTCAGAAATATGAGAGACTGGATAAACTAGGTTTGTTTTCCTTACAGTGAAGATAGTTGAGTGGACCTGATTGAGATGCACAAGATCATGAGAGGGTTAAATAAGGTATTTCTTCACAGAAGAGGTATCTACAAACATAAGGCATCGATTAAAGTGAGGTGGAGGATATTTTGAGGTGGTATGTGAAAGATTTTTCTTTAATTCTAGAACATAGTTGTAACATGGGTTTCATTATCTGAGTGGGTTGTGAAGGTAGAAATTCCCCCACATATTTTGATGAACCCTTGAAATACCATGGCATTGAAGGCTAAGGAAACTGGGATTAGTATACTTATGCACTTGTAGCTGCCACAAACACTCTACCTCCGCTACATTAACCACTGCATTGGTGCTACCTCCTTCACCCATGCAGAACTCACTGACTTCAATAACTTTACTACTAATTTCCATCCTGCACTCAAATTCATTTGGACCATCTCGGACATCTCCCTACCTTATCTTAATCTCACCATCTCAATCACAGGAGACAAACTATCAACTGACATCTATTATAAACCCACTGACTCCCACAGTTATCTAGACTGCACTTCTTCCCACCCTGCTTCCTGTAAAGACTATCCTCTACTCCCAATCCCTCCATCTACGCCGTATCTGCGCCCAAGATGAGGTGTTCCACACCAGGTCATCGGAGATGTCCTCATTCTTTAGGGAACTGGGGTTACCCTCTTCCATTACAGATAAGGCCCTTACTAGGCTCTCGATATCTCGCAGCTCCGCTCTTGCTCCCCATCCCCCCCCAGTCGTAACAGGGTCACAGTCTCCCTAGTCCTCACCTTCCACCCCATCAGCCGTCGCCTACAGCACATAATCCTCCAACATGTTCGTCACTTCCAACAGGATCCCACCACTAGCCACATCTTCCCATTTCCAACCCTGTCCGCTTTCCGGAGAGATCGTTCCCTCTGCAACTCCCTGGTCACCTCGTCCCTTCCTTCCCAAACCACCCCCTCCCCAGGTACTTTCCCCCGCAACCGCTGGAGATGCAACACCTGTCCCTATATCTCCTCTCTTGACTCCATCCAGGGACCCCAACAGTCTTTTCAGGTGAGGCAGAGGTTTACTTGTACCTCCTCCAACCTCATCTACTGTAGCCGCTGTTCCGGGTGTGGACTCCTGCATATCGGTGAGACCAAAGCACAGGCTCGGCGATCGTTTCGCTGAACACCTCCGTTCAGTCCACCTAAACTTACCTGATCTCCTGGTAACTCCCCCTCCCATTGTCATACCGACCATTCTGTCCTGGGCCTCCTCCATTGTCATAGTGAGGCCCAACACAAATTGGAGAAACAGCACCTAATATTTCCTTTGGGCAGCTTACACCCCAGCAGGATGAATATTGACTTCTCTAACTTCAACTAAATCTTGCTTTCCCTCTCTATCCATTCCTCCACTTCCTTGTTCTCCGACCAGTCTGAATGTCTCTAACTACATTTTATCTCTGTTTGGTTTGTTGTTACCTTTTCCCAACTAACAATGAGCTATTCTATTTTCCTTGATCTACATTCCCTTTGTCCCGTTTTCACATCTTACACATCCTTATCTATACACTTCCTTATCTATGTACCACCCTCTCCCCTGACATCAATCTGAAAAAGAGTCTCCACCCGAAACGTCACCCATTCCTTCTTTCCAGAGATGCTGCCTATCCCGCTGAGTTACTCCAGCATTTTAGTCTATTTTCCAGCATCTGCAGTTCCTTCCTACACAAACACAAAGGGTCAGTTTCTGTGCTGTATGATTCTATGACTCTCCAAAAGGAGCGTTGCAAGGGACAGAAACTACTGATCTCACCATATTTAAGAATAAGGAGTAAGCCATTTAGAATGGAGACGAGGAAACACTTTTTCTCACAGAGAGTTGTGAGTCTGTGGAATTCTCTGCCTCAGAGGGCGGTGGAGGCAGGTTCTCTGGATACTTTCAAGAGAGAGCTAGATAGGGCTCTTAAAAATTGCGGAGTCAGGGGATATGGGGAGAAGGCAGGAACGGGGTACTGATTGGGGATGATCAGCCATGATCACATTGAATGGCTGTGCTGGCTCGAAGGGCCGAACGGCCTACTCCTGCACCTATTGTCTATTGTTGGCTCTCATAGACAGCACAAAACTTGAAGCGCCTGGACAAATTATCAATCTTCAAATTGTGATAACTGCAAAATTTAGCATTGGGAATTAGGAACATTTCTATCGATATATTGTATTCTGCGATTGCAGTATGTGGCTTTTTTTCAGTCACAACATCAAATAATTCTTCATTTGGGATTATTATTGAAAATAATAATTCCTTCAGGTGATTAGTTAATTTGAACCACTTTATATATTGGTTGGTTGTTACAGAGTTTATTCTTGCACCCGTAAAACCACAATTTGGACAGCTAAATCTTGAATGCAGCTGTATGATGCAATCAATATTAAATCATCTTCACTGCAATCTTTTGACAGAATCATCTATCATTTAATTGGCTATTCTGTATTCTGTAGCGTTTTGCAATATTTGTAATTTAAACCATTCTCAGAATGAGAATTCACATTATCATAATTTGTGGTTATTCCAAAGTGACTAACTTTATCAACAATAAATACTGTATACAGTTTCTTGGGACTAGCTATATTTATTGGACAACATTTGTCATTATTGATAATAAATTGGTCATACATGCAATGTGCCTTTCCTTGACCCTTTGTCACAGACGTTCTTTGCTTGACATTTGCTATTCATTTTTCATCATTGATTTAAAATCAGGTTTTGCATTGCAATAACCCAGGTTTAACCATTCCACGCTACTCCTGCATGGTGTACAACGGATTCACACAGTTTCTGCTATCCATTTGCTCCTGTAATAGGCATGGATGGCATATATCTCAAATATACATCTCCTTTTCACTGTCATGCCTATAATCCATCTGCTGCCTTTAGATATTCAATGATTCACTACTTACTAATTGCTCCTCAGTGCCAATTGTTTTATTTTAAATGATGCTGTGGGTAGTTCAAGAATTCAGACTGCATATGTAACTTGACTACACACTGTGTCTGTAGGAAATTTACAGATGGCGCCCTCGGTTTGCTCCTATGAATGGATGGGGTTCACGTTTAGCTCGGATTTAAAAGTTGCAGTTCAATCTGTTCCCACAGTCTCGGCCCAAATTGCCCCATGCAATTCAGTGAAATAGTTATGGTAATTCTTTATCACCATGCAATGCAGTACTGTCTATTACCACATCAGATTTTGATGAATATCGATAACGTGCAAGTGCTCTCATGGTGCTTGATCTCTGCAGTCTAACAAAGTACAATGCCCTCCATAATGTTTGGGACAAAGACCCATCATTCATTTATTTGTCTCTGTACTCCACAGTTTGAGATTTTTAATAGAAAAAAAAAATCACATGTGGTTAAATTGCACATTGACAGATTTTATTAAAGGGCATTTTAATACATTTTGTTTTCACCATGTAGAAATTACAGCAGAGTTGATACATAATCCCCCCATTTCAGGGCATCATAATGTTTGGGAAACATTGCCTCCTTAATGCAGATATAAGAGAGCTCAGCACCTAGTCTTTCCTCCAGTCTTTCCATCACCTTTGGAAACTTTTATTGCTTTAACATGAGGACCAAAGTTGTGCCAATGAAGGTCAAAGAAGCCACTATGAGACTGAGAAACGAGAATAAAACTGTTAGAGACATCAGCCAATCCTTAGGCTTACCAAAATCAACTGTTGGAACATCATTAAGAAGAAAGAGAACACTGGTGAGCTTACTAATCGCAAAGGGACTGGCAGGCCAAGGAAGACCTCCGCAGCTGATGACAGAAGAATTCTATAATAAAGAAAACCCACCAAACACCTGTCCGACAGATCAGAAACACTCTTCCGGAGTCAGGTGTGGATTTGTCAATGACCACTATCCATAGAAGACTTCATGAACATAAATACAGAGGCTACACTGCAAGATGCAAACCACTGGTTAGCCGCAAAAATAGGATGGCCGGGTTACTGTTTGCCAAGAAGTACTTAAAAGAGCAACCACAGTTCTGGAAAAAGGTCTTGTGGACACTATGATACGAAGATTAATTTATATCCGAGTGATGGCAAGAGCAAAGTATGAAGGAGCGAAGGAACTGCCCAAGATCCAAAACATACCACCTCATCTGTGAAACACGGTGGTGGGGTTGTTATGGCCTGGGCATGAATGGCTGTTGAAGATACTGGCTCACTTATCTTCATTGATTGTACAACTGCTGATGGTAGTAGCATAATGAATTCTGAAGTGTATAGACACATCCTATCTGCTCAAGTTCAAACAAATGCCTCAAAACTCATTGACCGGCAGTTCATTCTACAGCAAGACAATGATCCCAAACATACTGCTAAAGCAACAAAGGAGTTTTTCAAAGCTAAAAAAAGGTCAATTCTTGAGTGGCCAAGTCAATCATCTGATCTGAACCCAATTGAGCATGCCTTTTATATGTTGAAGAGAAAACTGAAGGGGACTAGCCCACAAAACAAGCATGAACTAAAGATGGCTGCCTTACAAGCCTGGCAGAGCATCACCAGAGAAGACATCCTGCAACTGGTGATGTCCATGAATCAGAGACTTCAAGCAGTCATTGCATGCAAAGGATATACAACAAAATACTAAACATGATTACTTTCATTTACATGAGATTGCTGTGTCCCAAACATTATGGTGCCCTGAAATGGGAGGACTATGTATAAACACTGCTGTAATTTCTACACGGTGAAACCAAAATGTATAAAAATGGCCTTTATTAAGATCTGACAATGTGCACTTTAACCACATGTGATTTTTTTTTTTTCTATTACAAATCTCAAATTGTGGAGTACAGCGGCAAATAAATAAATTATGGGTCTTTGTCCCAAACATTATGGAAGGCACTGTATGTACCACAATCTATTTCTAAAGGAGTCAACTAGGAGTCCCTTTAAAACTCCATCATTTAGTCATCTCCAGGTCTGCTTTTTCTTATTGCTTCTCCACCGCTTCCCTCTTTGGTTATCAAATTGCAGTTGTCACTTGATTGGTTATCAAATTGCATTTCTCCTTCATAACAGATTATACTTTTGTGTAAGATTTACTGCACTCTTCTATAATTCTTTTGTGTTCATCATGCTTTAAATAACCTAGAAGAGCATCTTGCACTTCAGCAGTAAGATACAATATTCCTAAGATTCAAACAAACATAACCCAATAGTACATAGATACAAGTTTTACTTTGTGATGGAGTCACATTATGGTAGTTGCTTTAGTGCTAACTTAATCCATCATCCTACCAGCTGGACATATTGCCAACGTTTTCTATCGAGAAAGTACAGGGGCATAGTGAGACTTAGCTCTGTGTCAATGCCATCAAGCCAAACATGTGCTGTCTAGATAATGATAAATGACTAGATGTAGCAAATATTGTTAATAGCAAAACACTGTAGATGCTACAAACCTATCTAGAAGTTAAAACTGAACATATTTAGGAGGTTTGGTAGCATCTGTAGAAAGAAAGTGTTAATATCTTCATTCCATTATTTTTTTCATGACCACATGGAAAAGAAAGAAATTGAGCTTTTCAATTGCTGTTTAGATTTCTAGTGGACTTTCTTCGACCACTCTCAAAGTTAGCACAACCACAATTCACTTTGCTGCATCCCCTCACAGACATCCCTTTTGTTCTTGCTGCCCCCCCCCCCCCCCCCTTTCCATATAACTTTAAATTCATTTCACTTCCAACTTTTACCAGGTCTGATTACATGTCATCAAATGTCTCATCTCTCCCCAGATGCAGCCGAAGGAGCTGAGTATTACCAGCACTTTCCTTCAACACTACTACAGTCTTACTGCTGGAACTAAATTTACAGTCATATAGACAAATGAAATAGTAAGATTAAATGAGAACTTACCAGTTTGAAGTTTGATCTTTATTTTATGAGGAGTTACGATGAGGGATTATGTGAAGAAGCCCCGCCAGGCACATGCGCGTCATACTTAAAAGCAGCGGCGTAAAAACACAGAAACTATAGTCGAAGTGATATAGTAAGACTCAGAAGACTAGAACTACCAGATGATCTTTGCGATTATGAGGGCCGGGAATGGAGGGCACGTAATCCCTCATTGTAACTCCTCATAATATAAAGATCAAACATCAAACTGGTAAGTTCTCGTTTAATCTTACTATTTTACTTCGGAGTCACGCGAGTGACTATGTGAAGATTTCAAAGCTCTGTGATTTCATGCCGTAGATCCATTCCATACGACACACTGCTTTAGTTGACACAGTAGTGAATAAATAATGTATTGAACATTGCTTCGAATTATCCAATAATCATTTTTAAAATAACAAAACAGTAATAACCCCTCTGTCCCAGGGGGAAATTACAAATGAAATTTATAAAGACAAAGCAAATCAAATCAAACAGAACCCAAAACAGCATGCCCAAACCGTGGCACTGTCAGGACAGGTTTATCATAAAATATAGAAAAGGTTACTTCCTTACACCATCCTGTGGCACCGAGGATTTGGTCTAGCGGCACGACCTGCGCCTTCGCTGCGGATGTTGATGCGCCCAGGTGGAGTGAGATTTAAACACATTAGTGTCTACTCCAGCACAATCCAAAACCTGTTTTCGCCATCTAGAAATAGTTTGTACTGACACCTTTTTATGAGGTTTTTTTGGCTGATGAGCATTGCTGTCTCAGAGCCTCTGGGACTCTTAGAAGAATACATGCTATCTAGTCGTAACTTTTGCAATGCTTACACTCGTTGCGCTGATACTAGCGCCATGAGCATAGCCACTTTAAGTGTTAACTTCTGAAAAGATAATGACGTAATTGGAGCCCATTGCTGACGCAGTGTGAGAACTATACTGACATCCCAGATTTCTGTATATCTAGGCTTAGGAGGGTTTTTGTTAAAGATTCCTCTCATGAATCGGGACACTAACGGATGAGTCCCGATAGATTGTTGTTCTGAAACTGCCCTAAATAGGAGGACAAAGCACACCGAGCACTATTAGTGGCACTATAACTCAAGTGTTCATCAAAATGCAATGTAGCAAGGAACTCCAATACATCCGGTATGCTTGCAGTATGATAAGATATATCTGAATCTAAGCAAAACATCTCCCATTTCTTAATATGAGACACATATTGTTTTTTTAGTGCTATCTCTCCAAGCTGCAGTTATCACATCCATGGACCTATTCGACAGAACCTGCAGATTAACAAATTAATACGATCATGTAACAAATGACTTTCTCCTGTTACTGGATGCACCAACAAATTACTGCAGTTGGGGACAGTCATGAATGGCTGAATCATCATTCTGAGCACCAAAGGGAACCATGGCTGTGTAGGCCAGTCAGGAACCACCAAAATGCCTGAGGCGGAGCCCTGCTCTATTTTGGTGAGACATTGCCTAATCAGGCAGAATGGGGGAAAAGCATCAAATAATGTACGTCCCCAATGTAGCGAGAATGCATCCACTGCTACTGCTCCTGGGTCTGGTTCCCATGAAACGTATTTAGGCAACTGGTGATTTAGCCTGGATGCAAACAGATCAATATCTGGCAAACCATAGCGGCTGACAATCATTTTAAAAGCATCAGGATTTAACATCCATTCTATGTTGTCATTAAATTTTCGTGACCTGTTGTCTGCCACCACATTATCTTTACCTGGTAGGTAGATAGCTGAGACCCAGTTGTTTCTGGAAATACACCAGTGTCACAAGTTATCCAGATTATCACATTATACTGACCTTATTCCTCCCATGTGATTGATATATGGCACAGACGTGGTATTATCAATCTGGAACTGAACATGTAAATTATTAATTGTTGAACAATAAGCTTTTAATCCATAGAATGCACCCAGCAATTCTAAGTAATTTATACCATGCCTTGGCAGGAGTAAATCCTCTTGCACACTCCATCTACCTCCACAGCTAGACTCGCTGTCCGTAGCTCCCCATCCGGCAGCACTCACATTTGTTTGTAAAACCACTGACGGTTGCTGAACCAAAATGTTTTTGGTAGTTTGTACAATATTGATAATCTACCATTGTAATTCAGCTATGGCTCTGGTTGGTAACTGCATAGGTCTATCAAAATGACCTGCATGTTCTTTAAGTGCTTGTTCTCTAGCTTGTTGCAGACTTTGATAGTGCAGAGGTCCAAACTCCACTGCAGGGAAAGCTGCCACCCATTTACCAAAAACACTGGCTAATTCCCGGATGGAGGGGTGTTGTTTTTCAGCGAGACTAGTACAGACCTCCCTGATCTCCACAGCCTTGGCTACAGGCAAAGTCACTGACATGTCAACTGAATCAATGACAAACCCCAAATTATCAATTTTTTTGGGATGGCTCTAAGTTGGATTTTGTTGGATGGACCAGAAACCCTAAACTTTCAAACAGGTGTTTGGTTGCTGAAACCAATTCCTCAGCTGTCTCCTGATTAGCTGCTTATGATTAAAATATCATCTAGATAAGCCATTACAATGTGATTCTGGGCCCGAAGTAGTGTCAGCACTGGTTCCAACAATTTTGTGAACAACCTAGGAGCTGAGGTTATGCCATTTGGTAATGCTTTAAATTGCCACAGCTGTCCCATCCAACTAAATTTAAAGTATCTCCGATACTGATAATGAATTGGTACTGAATAATATGCATCTTTCAGATCTATAGTTGCCATATAACAGCCTTATGATAACAGCTGTTTAGCAGTATTGAAGGTGTCCATTTTAAAATGCCTATACTGTACATAGGAATTTAACTGGATTAGGTCCAGAATGACTACATCCCCCATCTTTTTAATGTCTGGGAATATATTGGACACAAATTGTTGAGGATGGTTTGTCGTCCTCTCAATTACCCCTTTTTGGGACAATACCGTGATTTCTTCTTTTACCTGCTGAGTTTCTAATGCAGAAAAAAACCCTCTATTAGGCATATTCTGTACAGGTGGATCAATTCCTGACATAAACTCTATTCGAGATCCTGACACAGTGTCTAGTATAAACCGATCAGATGTTATGCAGCACCATTCATCATAAAACAATTGCAACCTACCCCCAACTGGGTTGCTCTGGGTTGTTCCCCAGAAATCTTATCCTGGACAAAATGAAGCACCCATACCTCTACAGTCGACCTCGGAGTCCATGTCCTTCTTCCCATATTGGGGTTGTAGCTGGGATACAAAGGTGGGTAATACTGTCGTCCCTGACTTGTTTGAGGAGGTCCACCCCAAATAAATAATTTGGGGCTTGGATGTTGGTGGACCTACACAAAGCTGCAAATCTCGGGTTCAGCATCGGTTTTATAGCTATTTTCTTATGCAGTTCAAAATATGCGTTATAGAACAGGGCCAGCATATCCTGTTGTGTGCCATACATTGTTGCCCCCCGGACCATTTTTCCAAATGCAGTGATGCCTGCTGCCACCAATTTGAGGACCCGCTGAAACTGGATTTCTTGTCCACGCATTGCTGCACTTATTTGTGCCCATGTAGCAGAGTTCACAGTGGGCACTTTGAGCGACGCACAATTAACAGGTGTTTTATATCTGGTGGCCGTTTCTTCCATAATTGTATCCTGGAGCTGGTGAGAAGCCATGTAATTAACATTGGCCACCAGGTTTTCTTCCATGGCCTCACTAGTCCCTTCCGGAAAAGCAAAGTTCCTCGCTACGTCCGGGACACCTGGAGCATGGCTCACGAGCTTTGGTGTGTGCCCAAAAGCAGTGACACCAACTTCAGGGTCAGACTCCACCTGCCCTGGCTCTCCCGAGTCTTGCTCTAGGGAGGTCTCTTCCATCCCTAAACAAGGTGCTGGAGAGGGTGATTCCCACTGGTATCCATAAGCGGTGTAGTCTTTTTTGCTGTATGGCCTCTGCGAGAGGCTGTGTGGGGAATCCTAGGGGCATTCAACCCCGATGGAATTTTACATGGCTCATTAAGTTTGGAGCATTTCTCCATTTGATTGAGCCGTCCCCATACCTTTATATTAAAAAGGAGGGGAGTCTTCCACATCATCAGACCAATCAGATAAGATGGGCCTGAGAGACTTTCTTTTGGCCTTCCTCCCTGGTGGAGTAGCCTCAGTGCCCTGAAGCACTGGAACTCATGGAGGCAGTTGAGCTACCGGTAGAAACGGTAGCCAGTATTGGAGCCAGCATGAGCGCAGCCGTTATCTCCCAACCCGATCTATAAGCGGTAATCGCGGAGCCGGCACTAGCGCAGCCGTTATCTTCCGACCCGATCGATAAGGGGTAACCGCGGTCCCCGCGCGTTCCGCTCCTGCTATGGCAGTTACATTTGCAACACCCTCCATACTACTAACTCTCACTGGCTCCCGAGCCAGACTTACAGAGTTTAAAATACTTGCAGGGAAGGTTTACATTGACTTCTCTGCGGGTTTACTACTTACCGCTGGTGGAGCTGCGCTCTCTAGCCCGTCGGTGCGCCATGCGTCGGACGCAATGACGCGCATGCGCCTGGCGGGGCTTCTTCACGTAGTCACTCACTAGGAGGTCACTCTGCCTCTCAAGCTACTCAACTGCACATTCTCTCTACCTTTTCACTCACCCATTGTGCTTTCAATGTCCTTGGAGGAAGATCATTTCATAGAACCTCAGAGGAAAAAATTCAGTTCATCTATCTTAGAGGTGATCTTTAACTATGGACTATCCCACAAGAAGAGATAGTGGCTCCAGAGGCATTTTATTGCCATATTCTATTATGTTTGAGATAATTCTATTGGCATTTTTTGAAGAAAAGTAGTCACATTTTAAATTTTGCTATTTATGATGAATACAAAGATTCAAAAATGTAAAAGTCTAAGCTAAAGCTTAACAACATTCCTGATCTTAAAAATATTATATTTGAAAATATGCCATAACCAAGCGAAATAATATTATTTTTTGATGACCTCCAATGCTCAACGCCTGCAACATGGGATCAAAATTTTGACCTAAAATACTTGATGATGCCATGCAAAGTAGTTTTGTTAACCTTCCTCTCAAAATATGATCTATAAATTATTTAAAATAGGTCAATTTGATATATATTGAAATATGAAAAAATATGAAAAAAAATATTTTAATTTAAATGACCAAATGGTTAAAAAAGTTTGTTTGAATATTGACAGGAAAGTGAAACATGTTCATGTAATTTAAAAGAATTTTGAAACCAGATACTAAAATATAAAATGCTCTATTTTGGGCTCTGCAAAACGTTAATTTATGTCCAGCATCCTAATCTACAAGAATATAAAGAATATTTCAGCTAATCCTGCATAGTGTTTAGGGGTGGATATAGCATTTCTGAACAGTATATCCACCTTGGGATTTCTTCATGGACTTTGTAACAATGATCACCCTATTCAAACATAATAGCAGTGTTGGATGAAAGAAAATGTCACCTACCTGCAGTAAGGATTTCTCCGAGATGCATACCTTAAGGTCATGAAACGATAATAGAAAAACGGGAGGAATAAATGAGCCCGGCCACTGTGAAACAAACACATACATAAGGTTGACAATTTATTAATATTGAGCGTACAAATTAAGATAAAATTGATACATCAGCACTTTTGATACATTGATACATCATAAAATTGATACATCATTAATATCTTAAACTAAGTACTAATGTGAAGATTAAAATCAGCAAATATACATTAACAAGATTTAATTGGTTGTTTTTTTTTACATATTAAATAATATTCTTAAAATATAGGAAATTGAACCACCATATCTGAACCATCAACGATAGAATCAGATCTTATCAAGGTGACCCAGCAGAAACTATAGTTACCAATGTCTTTCCTTGGTGTTACAATTTTTTTGCTGAATGCAAGTGATCTGGGAATTGACTCATATTGCTGTATATTAATTTGTATGATAGCAGGTAACAATTGCATTCTCTTAGGATAAATTCTGGATATCTATGCCTTTTGAACACATTCTTCATTTTCTCTCAGCACACACCATGAGGGGAGGCTAAAAATTAATCCCCAGGCTGCTTTATTTCATATCAAATCTCAAAGCAACAAGTATAATTAATCACGTGTGTGAATTAATACAGCTTATCATTATGTAATAAAGGACGGACATGCCACACCTTCACAGTAAATGAGTGGATGCACATTGTATACAGTGTCCTCCATAATGTTTGGGACAAAGACCCATCATTTATTTATTTGCCTATGTACTCCACAATTTGAGATTTGTAATAGAAAAAAAACACACGTGGTTAAAGTGCACATTGTCAGATTTTATTAATTTTTACACATTTTGGTTTCACCATGTAGAAATTATAGCTGTGTGTATACATAATCCCCCCCATTTCAGGGCACCACAATGTTTGGGACAGATGGCTTCACAGGTGTTTATAATTGCTCAGATGTGTTTAATTACCTCATTAATGCAGGTATAAGAGAGCTCTCAGCACCTAATATTTCCTCCAGTCTTTCCATCACCTTTGGAAACTTTTATTGCTGTTTATCAACATGAGGACCAAAGTTGTGCCAATGAAAGTCAAAGAAGCCATTGTGAGACTGAGGAAAAAGAATAAAACGGTTGGAAACATCAGCCAAACCTTAGGCTTACCAACATCAACTGTTTGGAACATCATTAAGAGGAAAGGGAGCACTGGTGAGCTTACTAATCGCAAAAGGGACTGGCAGGCCAAGGAAGACCTCCACAGCTGATGACAGAAGAATTCTCTCTATAATAAAGAAAAATCCCCAAATACCTGTCCGACAGATCAGAAACACTCTTCAGGAGTGGATTTGTCAATGACCACCGTCGGCAGAAGTCTTCATGAACAGAAATACAGAGGCTACACTACGTTGCAAACTACTGGTTAGCCGCACAAATAGGATGGCCAGGTTATAGTTTGCCAAGAAGTACTTAAAAGAGCAACTACAGTTCTGGAAAAAGGTCTTGTGGACAGATGGGGCACAGATTAACATATCGGAGTGATGGCAAGAGCAAATTATAGAGGAAAGAAGGAACTGCCCAAGATCCAAAGCATTCCACTTCATCTGTGAATCACGGTGGTGGGTGTGTTATGGCCTGGGCATGTATGGCTGCTGAAGGTACAGGTTCACTTATCTTCATTGATGATACAACTGCTGATGGTAGTAGCATAATGAATTCTGAAGTGTATAGACACATCCTATCTGCTCAAGTTCAAACAAATGCCTCAAAACTCATTGACTGGAGGTTCATTCTACAGCAAGACAATGATCCCAAACACACTGCTAAAGCAACAAAGGAGTATTTAAAAGCTAAAACATGGTCAATTCTTGAGTGGCCAAGTCAATCACCTGATCTGAACCCAATTGAGCATGTCTTTTATTTGCTGAAGAGAAAACTGAAGGGGACTAGCCCCCAAAACAAGCATAAACTAAAGATGGCTGTAATACAGGCCTGGCAGAGCATCACCAGAGAATACACCCAGCAACTGGTGATGTCCATGAATCGCAGACTTCAAGCAGTCATTGCATGCAAAGGATATGCCACAAAATACTAAACATGGCTCCTTTCATTTACATGACATTGCTGTGCCCAAATATTATGGTGCCCTGAAATGGGGATGACGTATAAACACGGCTGTAATTTCTACATGGTGAAACCAAAATGTATAAAAATGGCCTTTATTAAAATCTGACAATGTGCACTTTAACCACATGTGATTTTTTATTTTACAAATCTCTAATTGCGAAGTACAGAGGCAAATAAATATATGATGAGTCTTTGCCCCAAACATTATGGAGGGACTCTGTATAAGGTAGTTAGAGAATAGATTTCATCATTTCTACCTCTCTTCCAGAGACAGCCTTCATGACATTCCTGTTACTAAATCCAAATGTCCTTTCAGTTGCCCGGATTCCAAAAGTCTATCCTCTGGCATATAATATCTCTTTATATTTTATTACCCTTTTCACAGACCAACAGCAAGATAAAAGAGTTTCTCAACACAATGGGTGTGAAGGTGTTTTTCAATTACCCCGACAGGGTAACAAATTATTGTTGGGTACCTGACGAAAACAGCTTGTGGTTAGTATATCAAATTTAAAATTTGCTGGCCAGCCACAGTGACGCCAACTGAGGAGAATATATCTGGAACATCCTACATTTAATATTAATTCTAAAATTTAAAGATCAACATCTTGTAATTCTACAAAAAAAATCGCATTAAACGTAGGTTTTCATTAAATGTAGGCGTTTCTGCAAAACGAACAAGATGAGAACCAACTACCAATGTTTCCCGATTTAGACACACATAATAAGGAACAATTTTTGTGCACATAAACATTACTATAATAAACCATAAACCATACAGTTATAACTACAAAGAGAATCTCTATTAAATTAATTTCCACAGAGGTATTCACCAGTACACTAGAAATACCAGAAGCAATTTTGAACTTTGGTGCAGGCAATAAACTGAGAATTAACTGTCATATGCCACACTATTTTTCTGTAAAATACACCCATCATTGTTTCCCATTAATTTATGTGCAAAAATTGTAATGCAACATATAATCTTTAACTGGAAAGGATGTTCTTCATGCCGATTTAACAAGTGTGAACTTAGATTTACTATCTTATTTTTTGCATCTGAAAATATATAGATTCAAGTTATTTTGACAAAGTATTTTTACCATGCAAAATGTTTCAAATCAATGATACAATTCCACTAGACAAATAAGTTCATTAGTTCATATACGCTGTTGACATAATTTCCATGTTATTTTTTAGAAATGTTCATGCACATCACGCTGATAGTTCTGGAGGGAGGAATTATTTTCACTTCTGCCATTCAATGCTGACATCAAGCTCTCCCAGCCAGTGGAGGACTGAGGTTTCCTCTATTCTGTCACAGCCTCATGCCCAAAACGTATGCTCAGAGTAACAATCAATAGCATCCTCATGCAATACTTCCCACATCAGCAGCTCTGTAAGCTTTTCTGCATGATATTGATAATTAGCACTTGTGCTATATTAAACATGTCAACATTTATTTCCAGATGGATCATTACAGCCAGTGGAGTGAAGGGAATCTTTAGCTTACCAGTCTTGGCAAGGTGGATTTAAGACTTGGGTTAAAAAAATAATTCATACATTTAAGACTGGTAAATACAAATTTTAATTAAAAGCATATATTGCATTATTTTATTTGCCTGCATGATTGCTTCAATAATAAAATGGCAATAACATTGTAATACTACAATGCTTTTGGTGGTCCTTAAAACATAATCAATTAAACCACTCTGATTTTAAATGATTTTAGATCAATTCCAGACTGGGGAACAAGAAACAGCTTTTGGCACTTACATTTCCAATTGTGGCTTTGGTACCAAATAACGTTTATTAGTATCTGAAAACTAAGGTATGTACAATCTGTGCTATAAATTTAAGTAAAAATGTTTTGTTATCAATTACAACTCTTTGCCATACTTGGCAAGGTTTTCATTTAAAGTGTCAATTCTATTCATTAAAACAAACGTTAAAACTTACTTCTAATCTCTTGACTTTGTTTACACCTTTCACTTCACTCATCCCTAATTTTATCATGGCAACCTGATTTCCAGCCATTGCAGCTTCTTTTTAAGCACACGAGCACTTTCCTTCTAAGGTTCTATCATTCAGAGATAGGCTCCGTATTGGAAGAAACGGTCTGTGCTTGGACCAAAGGATGATTTTTTCACTTCATCAAGGCTCGGAATTTGAAAGCCAAAGTGATTATGTCTTTTACTTTGATGTTCCAGTCCAACATTCTGGTGCTACAGATGAGGTAATCTGCCATATTAAATGCCAGACAAATTCAGACAAAAACAGAGTGCAATGATGGTCAACATGTTTTACTAGTACATTGTCCTGATGCACATTTACCCAGCATTATTTAATATTACCTAGTGATTTAAGCCTACGTTTACTCTACTTTGTAATTAACTTCATACTCAGCTAACATCATAATTACATTCACTAATTTCATGAACTGATACCTCACTCTGCAAGTCCACCAAGTTAAAAATAGAAATTATAGATAGATTACATTCCGACGTATTTCATTTCTGATGAAAGAATTAAATATCTTAAATACATTTATTAACTTTAGCAAAACTTAAATATATATTGTGACATTTTGCATAGGAATTAACAATTGTGCAACCTGCTGTTTCTCACTTATTCACTTTCAGCATTGCTTAAGCCATCATTGATTTATTTGGTGAGGTGGACATAGCACGCTCGTCTACCCAGTGTGCTGAGGTAATCAAAAACAATTAATATTTTTGGAGGGTTGGGAATAGATATAAAACTGAACGATACAATGAGGTGAAACATTTTTAAACACAAGTCCATTGGCAGGATTGAACAGCAAGGATTTTGGCCACCATTTATCTGAGACCAATGAGCTGTGCATTCCCAGAAAAAGTGGATTAGCCACAGATAGGGTATTTTGAGGGGAAGAAAAAAAAAATTGGGGGGTGGGGGGGGAGTCAATCAAGAACAAGGAGGAATGGAGGGAAGATCAACTAGAGGTTTTTAGTAGTTTTTTGCTTCCCTGGGATGCACACTGTTATTTTGACAACATTTCCTTTTTATGTAGGTTCCCTTTGGAGACCACAAGTTGAGCTGAGCGCAACAGCTACAATCTAGATTTTGCATTGGATGTTTCAAATGGGCTTAATCTCCTTATCTGCACATGCATGAGCCCACACCATTCCTATATTGTCAAAAGCAAAATAATTATGCCCAATTGGCAATGAAAGCCAAATTCTTGGCCCCACACTATAGAATGAGATGGTCATTTAGCATCCAAAAAGTGGCATCTAACATCCAGAACAATAGGTTTACAGATTAAAAGGCACCATAAACTGACTTGTTGTCTTCGAGAACTCCATAACATTTTTGTGCCTCGGATGTGAAACACTCAATTTTGTCCTCACACGTATACGTCATACTGGCCAAGTTAATCTTAAAATACCTTTCCCTGAATGTAACAGGAAAGAGTAAGATGGAAGTATTAAAACTTTACAGTGGAAAACTGCTTAACATTTTGTCTTTAAATGAATCACATTATAATCCTTGAAAAATAACAAATGGCACTAACAGAATGCAGTTAGAATGCTCTTAACCATTTCACACATATTTTGAAAGATCTGATCTTAATGCACTTGGCAATTACCTCTGCATTCTTACATGTCAATAAATCTGTTCACAATCTATATTCTGGCACAAATATGAATACTGACCATTTACATCATCTCAATATTGCTAGAAAAATATAGCACGGTCCAATACAAACTATATCAAAAAATGAATCAAATGCAACAGTAATCTGCATTATCCACCTGAATAACACAAGAATTAAATTAAAAATGGAACATTTACTTTTTCTAATCCATCGTTTGGATGAATGAAATTGCATTTTAGTTTAACTTTCACTATTTGATTTGATCCACTGCTGACAAGATGTCGGGGATCATATTAGGATGGTACTTTCAAAATTCTGCACACTTTAAATGCGAGTAAGTTTCCTGTGCATGTTTTAAGTAATGCCCTCATGTTAAGTGACTCTGCTGCAAGTTATTGACATCTTATACGATGTACAAATACACTAGCAAAGCACAAGGATTGTCAAAAGCATGAATTAAATCTTAAAGTCTCAACAGTTTATAAGCAGACAAAATGACTGAAGGTTTTGTAACAGCAGGGGAAGCATCCAATGCAACAATTAAGTGATAACATATGCCACTACTGCCAAGAGGATTTTTAATCCCTTTAAACATTAATGTAGTATTTCTGCTTCTGCTGCAACAACAGAGCCATCTGTGTTGGCATTGAATGGAAACATGCCAAATGCCCAATTCAGTACTCCATTTGCTCATTTCATTTCTCCAATACAATAAAGGTGGGAAATATTTGCTGCTCTTTCTTTCCAGAATTATGAAAATAGTCACTTCATTGCAAGTTACATCTGGATTAAATGCTTATCATTCAAGGAACTGACAGGAAATTTGAACACTTAAATGCAAATTGCAAAGGAAATATGCAAATAACACTAACATCCAAATCCAATAGTCAATTGCTATGATAAAAGAGAGCTTAATGCTTCTGACAAACTTCTCCCACAGCACAAACACAACCATGAAAACTTTTAAAAAAGTATATATCTACTTAAAGCACCAGTTGACAATCCTTTGAGGTCCAGCGGTTTCTTGAAAATTAAACTTTTGAAAAGATTTGCAGATTATTGGTGTCTGTCAGAAACAAAATGAAGAGTGAAAAACAAATGGCAATTTGATTACCAGAGAGGGTCTTTTCTCTGGAATAAAGATCTCATGCAGGTCTTTAAAATTGTGAAGGCTTTGAATGTGGAGAATGTTTGTCAAATGTTCTGCAAGGCACTGATTTCAATAACTTTTGCCAATTCCATTAAATTCTTTATTTGAGTTATTGATGATTATCTTGTACGAACCATCTGCGACTGTTCTACAATATTTCACTGAATCATAAATTAATAAAGATTAGATGCAAACATAAGGAAGAAAATAATAGAGCAGATATGGAAGTAACTAGAATGGGTAGGTGCACATATAAATACACGTTTAATTTAGTCATATTAAATGTTGGATAACCAGCAGAAACATCAAGGCAAAATATTATTGTTGCAGGAGATCGTACTGAAATATGAGGATAATTAAGCATTCAATCATTGTTTTCAATTTTGCCTTCTGAATCCTTTTTCAAATTAATACAATTTAAGACAAAGTGCTGGAGTAACCCAACGAGTCAGGCAGCATCTCTGAAGTCTGAAGAAAGATCCAGCCACCCTCATTAAATCTATATCTTACACTGCCTTGAGAAAGCAGCCAACATAATCAAGGACCAACCACACCCTAGTCATTACCTCTTCTCCCCTCTCACATCATGCAGATACAAACCTTGAAAGCACATCTCAGCAGATTCAAGAACAGCTTCTTCCCTGTTGTTATGGGCTTCTTGAATGACCTCTCATTAACTAAGGAAGAATTTGTGTTCTACCAATCTACATTGTTGAGGCCCTTGTGCTATTTTTATCTGCTGTAACACCATGTTCTGTACTCTGTTTCCTTTCTTTTTTTGTACAACATCTTGTCCTTGTGTATGACTTGATTAAAATCAGGTGTGAATGATTTATCTGGATAGTGCACATACATATTTTTTTCCATTGTATCCCAGTACATATGACAATAATAATTCAATATTAATATCAATATTCTCAGTCCTGATGCAGTGTTCCATCCTAAACAGCAAATAGCCTTTTACCTCCACAGATGATGCTTGAAACACAGAGTTACTCGAGGAGTTTGTTTTTGAACAGTATTTCTCAGTCTAGTTATAATGAAAAATGTATTTATATTATTGCATCAGAAAAGTAAGGTATTTCAGAATTAAAAAAAGTTTTAAATAGCATCCCTGACAGCAGGGATAGTAATCTAACAGCGTAAAATGCCATTCAACTGATTTGAAAGCATAAATTAATATTAAAGTAGATGCAGCAATGATGGGTTAACCATCATTTCATCATTTAAACACAGGCTTAAATCTAGCCTAAAATGATAGCTAGTTCTTTTTTGCCGATAAAAGTTAACCCCCTTGTTTATTAAACATCTTGTACAATTTCTAATTTGAATGATTTGCAGAATAAATCTCACTACAAGATGCAATCTTACTCCAAAGACAAAAGAGGTAGATAGTAAAATTAACTCCGCTGCAGTTTAGTTTGATTTTGAGACTGGCACAAAACAGAAATGTCTGCTTGTCGAACTTGCTTTGATGTGGATACCAGATGACTAAAGTGAAAAAAAAGATGCCATTTCTAGAGCACTTTAGCATGTGATGTTCCTAAACTAATTACTTTGTTTTCTCAATGGATTAAGAACTTCATTTTAGTTGGAAAGCGGCAACAAGAGGCTAATATCCATCTCCAAACCACAATGACAAAAATATATTTGCCTGTACATATATTAAAATGTTCCACTTTTACAATGCTTGTTTAATGGTAATTTACCATTCTTAATTGTAATTCCTATAGTCCTTGAAGGTCGAATTGCAGGTAGATAAGGTGGTCAAATAGGCTTTTGGCACATTGACCTTCATCAGTTAGAGTATTGAGTATAGAAGTTGGGAGGTTATGTTGCTGTAGTATAAGACATTGGTGAGACCGCATTTAGAATATTGTGTTCAGTTCTGGGCACCATGTTATAAGAAAGATATTGTCAAGCTTGAAAGGGTTCAGAGAAAATTTGCGAGAATGTTACCAGGACGAGGGGGTGTGAGCTATAGAGAGAGGTTGAGTAGGCTGGGTCTCTTTTATTTCTTGGGGCGCAGGAGGATGAGGGGTGATCTTATAGAGGTGTACAAAGTCATGAGAGGAATAGATTGAGTAGATGCACAGAGTCTCTTGCCCTGTGTAGGGGAATTGAGGACCAGGGAACATAGGTTCAAGGTGAAGGGGAAAAGATTTAATAGGAATCTGAGGGATAACATTTTCACACAAAGGGTGGTGAGTGTATGGAACAAGCTGCCAGAGGAGGTAGTTGAGGCTGGGACTATTCAATCATTTAAGAAACAGTTAGACAGGTACATGGATAGGACAGGCTTGGAGGAATATGGACCAAGCACAGGCAGGTGGGACTAGTGTAGTTTGTGCTACTGGTTGGACATCATCGGTCACCAACATGTAAAAACAGTCAAAGGGAAACAAAATCTATTTCAGCAGAAGTACATGCTTAAGCTCTTTGTTGCAGTACTGTGAGATACAAGGTGTTAGTATGATCAGGGTGCAGTGTAACTATGATCTTGCTAAATATGGGTTGTAACCTGATGCTGCAATGTCAAACCAGTAGATTAGTACGTCCAACCCTGTCCATCACCACAAGGAAATGAGACATTAATTCCAGACTCAATAAATTCACAAATAATGGATAAATCAATGGAATAATTAAAAAAAAAACTGGACATACTTAGCAGGTGAGGTAGCATCTATAAAGAGAGAAACAAAAGTGACGTTTTAGGTTAATATTTTTCATCGTACCAGGAATTGGTATTTGTCATATGGTGCTCACTTATATATACAGTAAAAGATCTCTGGGCATGCAGCACAGATATCAATCAGCATGCAAAGCACAAGTAATGTCACCACTAAAACATTTCTACATGCTTCATAAATGGAATGAGCCTCAAATGCAGGGAAGCGTCACCATTGTTTTAAGCTTGTTTGAACTTAAAGCTCGGTTGGGAAACTGGTAGGGAAGCCGTGAATCCTCAAGCTTGGTCAGCATGTCATCTACCTTCAAGTTATGTTCTTCTTCGATTTTGGTGGTCGTGAGGTTGGAGGTTGGTAGTGGTGATCCAATGACCATCAACTCTGATTCAGATGACCACGTGCAGAAGCATGAAATCCCAGAAACAGATGGGGCCTGGTCCCATCCTCCTCCTATGACTTTATTGTGAATTTGCCTTCAAACAGCCACATTGTGTACTAAGGTCCCATCAAAGAGGAATGTAATTCTCCCCAGTGTTTTACAACAAATGTTTTGTTTTATTGTGCAACTGCATAGGCCTAGAATTCACAGTTCTGCAGCATGCCACACGCTGTATAGTGTGCATTATAAAATTACTACCACCAACGCTCCTTTTCAACTGTATGACTATGTGTTTTAAACTTAAGCATTTATAGATTAGTGAACTTCGTATTCCTTTCTTCTGAATCCATTAAGTTATTTATGACATTCGTGTTGTTACTAATTTGAAAAATCCTGTAAAGTTCTCATGCATCAATGCTGAGATATGCGCAGCTAATGAAAACAGCAATAACGGTTCAAACTTGGCACTATAAACTACAGTTTTATATGCACATTCTATGTCATACAGTCTTAGCTAATTCTTAAAGCAATAAGGGAGGATTGTGATGCCAAAATAAAACTAGTATGCAGAACTTTTGTAAAGGAAATTTGGGTCTTCTCAGGAGGAAATTAATATTTGTTGACCATCTATACAAACACTATAAAGTTACTGTGGTGGCAACTCTGTACTTCCATGGGTGGAGACAGAATTTAAAAGTTGCATGAAAAAAATAAGAAATATATAAAGCAGTATTGGGCCTTTTGATCCCTAATAAAACACAGAAATATTTTCCCCACAATAACTCCACATCCTTTGATTCGAAAAATCCTTTGATCTCTGTCTTGAATAGACTCAAGAACCTCCAAAGCCCTCGTCAGCAGAGACTTCCAAAGATTCACTACTCCATTGAATGAACACATTTCTCTGTATCAAATGGTTGACCCCTTAGTTTGAGACAAATACAGTGTTTTTTTGTGACCACCACATCGTATCGGCACCTTTAGGAAAGCTAGTTTGATCTACAGCAGCTAATAGTGTCATGTGAATTATTATATGCTTACAGGCACCTTTTAGCCTTCTTTAAAAAAAATGGACATATGACTCTTGTTTCTAAACACTGGCAAGAGAAAACACCTATTCTAAATCTATCTCGTCAAGTCTCAAAATAATGTTGTAAATTTCAATTACGTCACCAACTATTCTTTAAAGCTGAGAAAAGTATGTCAGGTACAGGTACAGGTACATGGGTACATTTACAGGGATATGGTGGAGCTAGTGCAAATGGGGTATCTTGGTCAGCATAGGCAAGTTGGGCAGAAGGGCCTGTTTCCGTGCTGTATGACGATAACTTAATTAGCATATTATGGTCATTATTTCCTCATACAACAAACCAGATTCATTCTGGTGAACCTTTTCAGTACTTCATTTTAAATATATCCTTCCTTACATAGAGAGACCTGACCAGGGCACAATATTCCACATGCAGTCTCACCAGGGCCCTGTATTATGGGAATCATTTTCTGTTCTACTATTGCACTCAAATATTCTTGCAGCAAAGGCCAACATGCCATTCGCCTCGCTAATTACATGCTAGACACTTCACACGTCTTAATTTTCAGTGATTCATATGTAAGGACACATAGATCACACTGACACTGAAATTGGATTCTATTTTTGCTAGCAAATCAGTGACTCAATCCCCACATAAAACAGTCCATCTTCCACGTTCTTGTCCAATCACTTAACCAGTCCTTGCTGAATTCAGACACTTTCCCAATTAGAAACATAGAAAATAGGTGCAGGAGGAGCCCTTCAAGCCAGCACCACCATTAATTGTGATCATGGCTGATCATACACAATCAGTAACCCATGCCTACCTTTCTCCCCAGACCCCTTGATTCAGCTAGCCCCAAGAGGTCTATCTAACTCTCTTTTCAATTCATCCAGTGAATTGGTCTCCACGCCTTTTTGTGGCAGAGAATTCCACAAATTCACAACTCTCTGGGTGAAAACGTTTTTTCTCCTCTCAGTTTTAAATGGCCTCCCCTTTATTCTTAGACTGTTGCCCCGGGACTGGACTCCCCCAACAATGGGAACATTTTTCCTGCACCTAGCTTGTCCAGTCCTTTTTATAATTTTATATGTTTCTATAAGATCCCCTCTCATCCTAAATTCCAGTGAATACAAACCCAGTCCTTCCAATCTTTCCTCATATGATAGTCCCGCCATCCCGGGGATCAACCTCATGAACCAATGCCGCACTCCCTCAATAGGAAGGATGTCCTTCCCTAAATTAAGAGACCAAAACTGCACACAGTACTCCAGATATGGTCTCACCAGGGCCCTGTACAACTGCAGAAGGACCTCTTTCCGCCTATACTCAAAACCTCTTGTTATGAAGGCCAACATGCCATTAGCTTTCTTCACTGCCTGCTGTACCTGCATGTTTACTTTCAGTGACGGATGTACAAGGACAACCAGGTCTTATTGCACTTCCCTTTTTCTTAATCTGACACCATTGAGATAATAATCTGCCTCCTTGTTCTTGCCACCAAAGTGGATAACCTCACATTTATCTACATTATACTGCATCTGCCATGCATCTGCCCACTCACTCAATCTGTCCAAGTCATCCTGCAACCTCCAAGCATCCTCTGCGCAGTTCACACTGCCACCCAGCTTTGTGTCATCTGCAAATTTAATTCCATCATCTATATCATTAATATATGTTGTAAATAGTTGCGGCCCCAGCACCGAGCCTGGCGGCACTCCACTCATCCCTGCCTGTCATTCTGACAGGGAGCCGTTTATTCCTCCTCTTTATTTCCTGTCTGCCAACCAATTCTCTATCCATGTCAATACACTACCCCCAATACCTTGTGCTCTAATTTTGCTCACTAATCTCCTGTGTGGGACCTTACCAAAGGCTTTCTGAAAGTCCAGATACACTACATCCACTGGCTCTCCTTCATCCATTTTACTTGTCACATCCTCAAAAAATTCCAGAAGATTAGTCAAGCAGGATTTCCTCTTCATAAATCCGTGTTGACTTGGACCAATCCTTGTTCTGCTATCCAAATGCGCCGTTATTACTCCTTTAATAATTGACTCCAGCATCTTCCCCAACACCGAAGTCAGGCTAACTGGTCTATAATTCCCCGTTTTCTCTTTTGCTCCTTTCTTGAAAAGTGTGATAACATTAGCTACCCTCCAATCCACAGGAACTAAATGTATCCTGAATGTATAGAACATTGGAAAATGATCACCAATGCATCCACGATTTCTAGAGCCACCTCTTTGAGTACGCTGGGATGCAGAAGTCTGAAGAAGGGTCTCGACCCGAAACGTCATCCATTCCTCTCCAGAGATGCTGCCTGTCCCGCTGAGTTACTCCAGCTTTTTGTGTCTATATTCGGTTTAAACCAGCATCTGCAGTTCCTTCCTACACAGAATTGTCACTGCATTGTACTCAATTTCAAAAAATCAGCTCCATTTAATTTAATGGATTAATTTACCATCATTCTCCTAAAGATTGGTTTAAACTAAACCCTGTATACTTACATTTGTCAGGTTGAATAAACTGTAAGAACTGGATTCTGGATTGAAAGCACTGCATTCTTGAATTGATATTAGATCATCCCATAAGCTACAAAATGTATCAACAAGTCTGGAGTTTTCCCCAAGCCACATCTTGGGCATTCTCAGTGTAAAGCTGAAATTTAAATGATATTATGGTCTTGATGGTTTCTTATAGATTTTTTTTAAAACACCAACTTATTAATACTTTTATTGTAAGAAGCGAGGAAATTATTGTTGAACAGTAAAATAAAATGCTGAGGAATTCACAAATCTGAACATATAAAAGAAAACCAAGTGCCCCTTGTCACTGAAATCAATGTGATTGCAAAGACATTTCTTCAGCACTTTCCCTTGCAACCGCAAGAAATGCTACATTTGTCCCTTCACCTCCCCCCTCAACTCTTTTCAGGGACCCAAGCAGTCCTTCCAGGTCTGACAGAGGTTCACCTGCACCTCCTCCAACCTCATCTACTGCATCCGCTGCTCCAGATGCCAGATGATCTATATCGGTGAGACCAAGCGGAGGCTTGGCGATCGTTTCGCCGAACACCTCCGCTCGGTCCGCATCAACCAACCCAACCTCCCGGTGGCTCAGCACTTCAACTCCCCCTCCCATTCCGTATCCGACCTCTCGGTCCTGGGTCTCCTCCACGGCCAGAGTGAGCAACACCGCAAGTTGGAGGAACAGCACCTCATATTCCGCTTGGGGAGTCTGCATCCTTTGGGCTTGAACATTGAATGTTCTCAATTCTGTTAACCCTTGCTGTCTCCTCCCATTCCCACCTCTCCCTCAGCCCTCGGGCCCTGGCATTCCCTCTCTTTCTATCTCCCTCCCCCACCCTAGTCGCACCAGCTTCTCATTTTCACACCACAAACAGCTTACAATGGCTTGTTCCCTTTATCATTGATACTTTTTTGCATATCTTTCATTCATTGTTCTTTATCTCTCCACATCACTGTATATCTCTCTCGTTTCCCTGATCCCTGACCAGTCTGAAGAAGGGTCTCGACCCGAAACGTCGCCTATCTCCTTCGCTCCTTAGATGCTGCTGCACCCGCTGAGTTTCTCCAGCCTTTTGTGTACCCTCTTCAGCACAACCATGTCTGTTGAGTTTCATTCTACTTTTCTGAATTTTCTACTTTTTCTTTTTTGCATTACAAACAACACGGTAGTTCTATTTAGTGCATGCCTCTTGCTTTGCTACAAAATCATGGCGTATATTATATATACTTAATATAAGAAAATGTATTCCACCCGAGCCCAATTTTCAAAATCCAGGAAAGCTCCAGAAAAATTTCCTATGTTTACCTATTTTATGTTCTTTGAAGCAAAACTCAAAGTTCAGCATTCATGTATATAATTAATGAAGTTGGACCATGCAAAGTGACATGATTACATTCAGAAATAAACGGTGCTTAAAAAAAATTACATTTCAAAAATGAGTTCCCTTAGTAATCATTAATCCCCAGCTTCCTACAGAAGCATCGTCCTATCCTAGCACAATGTTGCCTGCAAGTTATAAGATGTTGGCAACTCATTATCTAATCGGGAAAATAAATTTGGCACTGAACCTAGAAGCAATTGATTGCAATGTACATTATTATTCCTAATCTTAATCACGTTTACTTTAGTTTAATGCTGAGAACATTTTTTACAGACCACTGGCAAAACCATGTATTTTGGAAATGTGAAACCATTACATCATTCACTGATACCTTAAGTCTTAAGGGAGTCAATGAAGTAATGAAATTTAACATAAATATTGAGAGAGAAAATAAAGCACTGGGGCATCTTTTATTTCTGAAATAAACCCTGTACAGATTAAAATGCTCTATTTTCCTGATATCTCTAGATTGAATCAAACAAATCAACCTGTTTAAATATAGAACAGTTAATTTATGTTTACTTAAGCTGACTCTTTCCTTCCCGCAGAAAGCTTGTATTAAATTTCCGTTCTTTAGATGTTTACAATGTTATTGCATTACAATCTGGTAATGGGAGCTTCCAAGTAAAATTGTTGCTCTTACTGAGTCCAGGAATTACTTTCAAATATTTCACAAATTAAATTTTTTTTTCCACTGTGTACTAATTGTGACCATTTCTTTTTCTACACAATTTTCTCACGAGATCCGAAACATTTTTATTCATAGTTCTCATATTATTAGGGATCAACATTGTTAGCATTTCCTCTCCTGAGGGATATTAAATGATTTTATGTCAAACTACTCAAATATTTTCAGAACTTTAGTAAACATCTGCCTGCCAAATTTTAACTTGCTATAGTAAAATTTCCACAGAAGAGGAAATTGGAAACAAAAACTTTAAGGAAATATTAAGTATTCATACAGATGCAACTTCAGATATGTTACATCCTTTTAACAACCATATCCCAAAAAGGACAATCTATTTTCTGATATCAGAGTGACCATGCTACTGACTATAGGTGGAATGAATAATAGATGTTGGAATTATTTTAAGGGTTATCTGTTTGTCTTTCCCCACCTTCAAATACGTCTGCATCATGATGGAGGAAGGACCTATGCAAAGTGGTGAACCCCGAAGGACTATTCCTAATATTTTTGAGTGGTTACATTAATTTCACTAATAACTTAGGCAAACTCTTAATAGATAAACACCAGTGCTATCACTATTTGCAGCAGGAAAAGAAGAATACAGCCTTCACCCACTTCTGCCTGAATTCCAGCTCCAGCTCCAGCTTTAATAGACCTCTGTCAATTATTTTTATAAATTGCTGTGTTATACATGTAGATCCATCATGTACTATAGACACCAAAATGTAAAAGCCGATGAAAAATGTGTAAATTTAAAAATTGTGAACAATGGGAACAGTTAATATAATGTATATTTATAAACTCAAGACTACAAACTCCAAAATATCAAAATTACGAGGCAAATTCTGTTTGTTGTAAAAATGAGTTGTTCCTTTAAAAAAAAATATCAGAGAGGTGCCGAGAAGTGTATCCTCAGTCAGAAAAACTTGCCTAGAGAGAGCTTCGTTCACTGATACTTTTATATGGTGAATATAATGTGACTGTCCTAGGATTAATTTTTTGGCGGTTGGATTTTTCATAGTAATATTTCATGACAGTGGTGTGCACTGGTCTTTCATAAACTTGAAATTTCTAGAACATTGTACCACAAGGTGGCAGGTTTTTTCATCAAAGTTGTCACTTTTGAGGCTTGAGATGAAAACGTGCCATTTCACTGGTCAATGTCAAGGTGTTTAAAACCTTGCCATTTGTTCTCAGCAAAACAAATGAAGATGCTGAAAACTCAACCACCTCCTGTCATTGATAGAAAATGCTTCAGGAAGTATTTTCAAAATAGTTGCCAGAACTAGAGGATAAATGATTTTGCACCAAATCTTGTAAAAAGAGCAATTATATTTAGAATAATATACCAAAGTAAAAAATGCTTAACATAAAATGAATAGGTATACCATAATATATGAATTTATAATATTAAAGGATTTTTTTATTTTAGCCTTTTGTGCACTCATCCGAGAATTATTATTAATCAGTAGCAAATCTGCACACTTTGGTTAAAGCAGTGAAAATACCCTAGGTCAATTATAACTTGTTCAATTATCCCAATGATCAAATTAAATGAATATAATTTCTAAACTTACTTTGGAAGAACTCTCTGCATGGGGTTGCTGCCTGTCACTAAGATTACAACCAGATTTGGGGCTGGGCAATAAATCTGCCATTTTAAGAAGTTGAATTCATTCAGCCAATGACCTCAAATAATTCACTACATGCATTTGCAATCATCTGAATGCCCGGCAGCAGAACTACTGATAATCTTTTTGTTCTCTACAAAAGTGCAATCATGCAGGTGCAATGAATTGTTATCAATTTTAAAATGGACGCCAGGTCACCATAATCCTGTCTAGCAAGTAACTACAATGCACGCGGAAAATGTAGCTACATCCTGCTTTGCTTTTTAAGTGCTCGGTTCTGGAATACACCAAATGTGTTATATTCATGATTGTTATGATTGCATGTAAAAATGTACACACTTTCTTCATAAATCTAGATGTTAACTTTTATGACCAATACATTAGCCCTAAAATCACAATGAATAAAAAAAAATGCTTTTTGTTCAGAATGTTATGTAAAGTATATGCAATTTTAAATAAAAATGTTTTCCATACACTCAGTGCAACATAATTTATACAGCAAGCAATGGCAAATGAAAAGTTAAACCTCCTCCATCACAAAGACCATCACTTTCATTTGCATAACATTATCCACATTTGCCCTGCCTTAACCCACAGTCAGAGACCATTTAGCATTATACCCATGGAACATCCCTCGACAGTTTTCTGTTAAAAAAGATGCAAGTTGTCGAGTAGCATACAATATCGAACACATACTTATGCTATATTCTGGGTTTGGGAGGTCTAATATGTGAATATTGAAAAATAATTAAGTGGAAACTGCTACATGAAACAATTAATTTTTGAATCAAAACAGGGCACTCAAAATTGGGATATTTTGCAAATAAATCAATTCTCATAAAGTATAATGTTAAAAGGAAATTCTGTGCATCATTAGTGGCATCCTTGGCTGCTTTCACCTCAACCAAACAGCTTCATTCAGTTTCCTGGATGGGATGGAAGTAACTGACAATGCAATCACCTTGGTGCTATCTATCAGACTAGAAAGAAAATAAAATGTCCAACAGAGATAATGGCTTCATGCATCACACAAAAACTGCAGCTAAATGGTGTGGACATTCTTGGGTTCAGTTGAATTTTAAAATCCATTTTCAGGTTATTATTGGTTCTATTTAGGTTTCATTCTTAAGTCATGATAACACAATATTTTTCCATACCAAGGATTGGTAGCACAGGGCCTTTTGTGGTTGTAAAATCAGCATTGTTTTGTAATTCTGTTATTGATCAGCACCTTTGCCATCAATGGCAAAACAGTGACCAGCACTACGGGTGAGGAGGACGCAGATTCTCTCTTCTCCAGGGTTTTCTGCATTGTTTAGTTTTGTCCCACATTCCTCAGGAACATTGTTTGGAAGGTTAGATGGTAACTGTTAATATCCCCTGAAACGCAGGTGAGACAAAGGAGAGTCAGGGGGTGGTAGATCAGCGTGTTCGCAGGAATGGATTGCAAGAAAATAATAAGAGAATGCTCCGAGAGGTGCCTTTGTGAGATTGCTTGTGTGATCATAAGAATATATGAGAATTATTGGAAATCACTGTTCTATATTGAGTGGATGTAGGTTCAAAATACAGGTGTGTCAGTGTTCTAGCAAAACCACCGCCTTCCTTGTGAAACTCTGCATTGTATATTTTTTTCTGCAGTTATTGTAGACTAATAGCCACATTTCAGTGGGCAGGTTTGTATAGATTAATGGCCAATATTTTTAAATCTTTCTTCAAATTGAGCATAAAATACAAATAAGAAAACATGAACAGCTGCTAGAGAGTAATGAGTAGTAAGGAAAAAGAAACCCCTATGGAGGCAAAATACTGGAGAAACAAAAGTATACGCTAATAGACCTACCACAAATTCTGTTCACTCCATGCTGCCAACAAACCCAGGAATGTTTGTTAAGAAATGACAAATCTGAGTTTTTCTCAGCAACTTTCTATGATGTTGATAATCTCAAAGCATGGAAAAGGCGTACTAACATCTATCTACTTTTCAAAGTGAGTGTGTGTGTGTGTGTGTGTGTGTGTGTGTGTGTGTGTGTGTGTGTGTGTATGTGTGTTTGTGATTTTGCCTTTGAAACGGGTCTCCTCGAAAACTAGACGCCGAAACAGGGAAATCGTTACATATTTCAGTAGAGATTTTCCTTACGATTTTAGAAATCCACTCCTCTGTACATTTGGTACATTATTTTCCACATATATTTATTAAAATTGTTGAACAATCTGACCTTTTTTTAAAATCTGACCGCTGCCAGATTATTACATCTTCTGGTAGAAAATTTCCTTATGATATCAAAAATCCACTTCTCTATAAACTTGGTCAATTATTTCCTGAGATATTTACTGACCAAACTGACATTAAAAAAAATATAAAGGTTGCCCAGCTGCTGACCTCACAATGCCTTTGCTCGTGGGCCAGCTCGCTTGGGGTCCCACCCCTCCTGCCCGCTCTGGATTAATGCAGCTGCTGTCAATGCGCATGCACAGTTTTCGACGAGGTACGTTACCACTCTTCCCCCCCACCGTTCTTCAAAACGCACAGAAATAACGAGCGTTCTGCAGATCCAGAGGTCACAGCAAGTCGCAGCCAGTCACCGGAGGCCACTGGCTTGCCTCTGAATCCTCTCCATCTCCTCCGCCCGATGGTAGAACATGGCAGTGGCGGCCTTTATCGTCGCGTGGGGCACTCCCTCAGGGAAACCTGCTCCCGGCGCAGCGATTGAAGTCACGCCCTTCCCTGCCGCTGCAAACCGAACGCATTGCCAGTCGTGCTGCTCGGAAGCCCTTTGAAAAAAACATTGCGAGCGGGCAGGCGAGCTTTGAAAAAAACCTTGCGGACGGCCACTCACCTCCCCTCCCCCCTCTCTCTCTCTCTCTCTCTCACTCTCTCCCCCCCTCTCCCCTCCCCCCTCCTCTCTCTCTCTCCCCCCCTCCTCACCTCCCTCCCCTAAACCCCCCTCCCCTCCACCCCCTCCCCTACCCCCTTCCCTTCATCCCCTCCCCCACCCTTCCCCCTCCCTTACTCCCCACCTCTCCCCCCTCGCTCTCTCCTCCCCTCTCTCCCCTCCTCTTCCACCTCCCCCTCACCCACCCTCCCTCTGCTCCTCCCCTCTACCCCCCTCTGCCTCTGTATCTTGCCCCTCTCTCTGTCTCTGCCCCCGCTCTCTCTCCCCTCCCCCTCTCTCCCCACACCCCCCCCCCCCCTGCCCTCCCTGCGAGTTGGGGGCTATGCGTCAATGGATAGAACAGTTATGGAATAAAAAGGAGCAAATTAATATTCATATAATATCAAGGGGGGTAGTTAGCGTGTGTGTTGGGGAGTAGTTATTTTGTGTGTGGGGGTGGTTAGTGTGTGTGACGACGCATGCCACCCCCCCACCCCTCCCCCTCCCATCGCACCCGCGCGTTAAGGAACAGACCCAACAGGTCTACACTTGGTCTAGTATACTTATAAAACTCTGATCTGATATTTTGTTAGTTCGCTTGTGAATCACATCTTCGCCAAAACCCGACACGCTAATGGTGACATTTTTACATATTCTGGTAGAGATTTACCTCATGATGTCGGAAATCGCCTCATATGAAAATTTGATTAATTATTTCCCGCGTTTTTTACTAAAATTGTTCACCAATCTGAGATCTTTTTAAAATCTAACGTGCTGAAGCGAGCTGGATGACATCACAATGCCTCTGCTCCTCACGGCAAACTGCGCAAAATTTTAAACGCGCTGCTTTTTTGGCACTGTTTTCCTGGAGTGACGTCACCACCCACCCCTCCCTCCTCCCCGGTTCTTCAAAAGACGCAGAAAGAACGAGCAAGTGGGCTGTTCTGCAGATCCTGAGGGCTTCTGGAGGCGCTTCCGAGAGCTTCAGAGGTCATCCGAGGTCATGGGCGCTCACGAGCACTCATGCAGCGAGTGAAGTCATCCCCCCCCTCCCCGCTGCTAACCGCTCCCCCCTGCTGCTATCCGCCTCGACTCTGGTTTCCCGAGAGATGCCGAGAGTCGGGCCCTGTACTAGAGCTCTCTCTTTCCCCGGGCTCTCTCCGCTTTTTGCAGCCTGCTCGCTCGCCCGGCTCCCCTCCTCTCTCCTCTCTCCTCCTCTCTCCCCCCTCTCTCCCTCTCCTCCCTTTTCTCCCCCTTCCTCTCTCCCTCCCCCTACCCCCACACTACCCCCCTCCACCTCCTCTCTCACCCCCTCTCTCTTCCCCCTCTCCTCTCTACCCCCTCCTTTCTACCCTCTCCCCTCTACTCTCTCTCTCCCTCTTCTCCTCCATCCCTCTCCCCGCTACCTCTCCCCCACCTCTCCCCTCCTCCACTTCTCCCCCTCCTCCTCTCCCTCTTCCCCTCCGCCACCTCTCCCCTCCCCCCCCTCCCCCCCTCATTACCCCCCGCTCCTCTCCCTCCCCCTCCCCCCACCCCCTCTCTCCCACTCTTCACCTCCCCCCCTCTCCACCTCCCCCTCCCATCCCCCTCTACCCCCTCCCTTTCCTCCCCCTCCGCACCCCCCTCCCCCTCTGTGTGTGTGGGGTGGGGTGTGTGTGTGACGCCGCAGACCCCCCCCCCCCCCTGCGAGGGGACAGGGACCCAACGTGTCCCCCCTGGTCTAGTATTAATTATAAGTAGGTAATAGTGACTTGTTTCATGTGTATTTTATACTCTAGTCTGAAAAGGGGTCTTGGTCTGAAACATCACCGATCCATGTTCTCCTGAGATACAGCCGGACCTGCTGAGTTAATCCAGCATTTTGTGCCCTAAATTGGGCTAGTCTTACAATCTAAATTAAAGTCCCTACATTACATGAGGACAATAAAACATGATGAAGGCAATAAATTGGTTACTGTAATACAAGAGAAATATTGAGATCAGCAAATAGGCAATTATTGAGAAAAAATAGTTGACACAACAAACCTTTTAGTAACAGTTGGCATTAAAACATTCAAAAGTAGACAAAAATGCTGGAGAAACTCAGCGGGTCAGGCAGCATCTATGGAGCGAAGGAATAGGTGATGTTTCGGGTCAAGACCCTTCTTCAGACCTATTCCTTCGCTCCATAGATGCTGCCTCACCTGCTGAGTCTCTCCAGCATTTTTGTCTACCTTCGCTTTTTCCATTTTTAATTCAAATTAAAAATATATATATATTGCTGCAAATACTTATCATTTTCCAGAAAGTTGTATCTTTGAGCGTTGAATTAGATTATGAATTGCTTCTGCTTAGGGTGGTTGTTATGGTGAAAATGTCAGCCTCAGAAAGCTGCCTAAATCTCAGAATTATTGCCAAGTACTTCAAATGAAACATCTGTGATGGAGAAACACCAGCTTGAAGCCCCCGTAGGATTTAATTGTTGTTGTGCTAAAGTGCAATAAACAAACAAAGAGACATTCTGGGTTGGCGTGATAAAAATAAACATATTTTTATCATGCAATTGCTGTTCTTAAATAAGATGATTTATTGTTATCTGATGCTTTTGAGAAGACAGAAATATTCTCCAGATATCTTCAGCAGCGTCTCAATAACAATTTATGACTTTTCCAGTGGAAATTTCTCAGCTTGTGAAAGCAGATCAGATAGCAAATGTGACCCGTTTAAGGATATTTTAATCCTAAAATAATATTTTTCCCCAATTTCTCCCTAATGAAATAAACAACCTCTAATTATTATATGACAACATTTTGATACTGTTGGCAAATTGTTTAGAGAAAAGGATATTTAATTTTTTTTTAAGAGAACATGACAGTCATGAACCAATCTGTTCGACTGTGCAGAAACAACTCAAGCTCCACCAACAATCCATGTAGCTGAGCTAAAAACCTAATTAATTGCTGGCTCAAATGTTTGCTCTTTGCCTTTCGAGCACATACCTTCAATAAAACTAAGCTTTAAAAATATAATCCAAAAGAGTATTTCAAATCTGGGACTGAAATTTGCACAATTCACTTTGAATATTTGAAGTATAAATGAATCCAGAGATGCTCATTGGTGAATAGATAAAACTGACAAATCCAACACTCGAATTGAACTTGCTCGCAACAGCTAGGAAGTGTTGCCAGAGATACTGGACTCTAAATCTCATTGCAACCTTGGCCCAAATAGACAAATATTAAAGGCGAGATTGTTGTAATGGCTCTTAATATCAAGAATATGCCTGACTAATCATTGAAACAAGAACGTAGAATGGTGATTCTTCAGTAAGTGTCTACTTTTACGTTTCTGGAAACCCGATTATAAAACTTTAAGTTTTGCTACTTTGAATGTTGTTTCACATAGATGAACATCTCTACTATGGGAAAAATATGTTTGGCGCAATCTTTCAGAGAATTTAATTATTTTTTTCCCCTTCTTTTTCCAGATTGTCCATTGCATTCAGTCATATTCCATCGCATTTTTATGATGAACAACACTGTCAAATATAACTGATTTAAGAATATAAAATCTAATTTTTGTTGCACTTTCAAATTATAGAGTATCTTCCTCAAATAAACTATAAAAAAAAAACGTTTTCAATCTAACGCATTGATTTTAAACCTTCGTAACAGTTTACTGCTGAAAAAAGTGGTGATTTTCAGCATTAATGGTAACCATCACATAACTTTTCACCAACTTCTTCTAAAACAAAATTAACTTCAGATGAATAGGCAGAAGCATACGGTTCATTTATCAATTACAATTCATAATTATGGTCATTGTTGTATTATTTCACACAATATGAGCACAAAATACTCATGTGCCGGATATGACTCAGCATGATGTAGATGACTACAACTATCTTTAGGGTTAGGGTTAGGGTTAGGACTATGGTTAGGTTAGGGCTAGGGTTAGGGTTAGGGCTAGGGCTAGGGTTATTCACGTCATCTGCAAACTATCTGCATGGACAGTAGTCCCAGCAATTATCCCGTGGATCAACTAACGGAACTAACGGGCCGGGACACTCTCGGTGAGCAGGGACACTCCTGGTGAATAGGAACACTCCCGTGGACTGGAAATGGGAGAGGTGTTGGGGGGGGGGGGGGGGGAGAAGGGGACGGAGGCAGACGCTGCACAAGGGCCCGGTGAGAAGACCTGGGGTCCTTACCCCCCCACCCCCCACAGGAGAACAAGGGCTAAAGAGGACCGGGAGTGGAGAGGGGCATCGGGTCACAGGAAGAGGCAACGGCTGCACCAGGCCTTTGTTTACTGGCTGGGGCTGGTGATGGAGCTAGATGGAGATCGGGGGTTGAGTGACGGAGATGGCCGTGATGAGTATGGTGGCCTAAGCCTTTAGCCCAGCATGGCCTCACCGGAAAGCCATGCCTGGCCATATCATTTGGACGAATGGCACATGGCACGAACACATCTCCAGCACAAATCAAAAAATATATTGATATTTTTGCCACCGCAGCAGGAGCACAACTGAGCCCACGAGGCAACAGCCTCTCAACAACTACGACTATTATGTTAGAGTGTTAAACGTCCATGTATTACCAACCTTCAATGCCTGAATAAAGAATCCATTTATTCACGACGTTTGCACCTCTACAATGTCAACTTTTTACAAGTAACCATCGGGTCATGCGGTTTTCTGGGGGGGGCCTTCGTACATCGGGAAAAAAATTAAAAAATAACACTATTCAGTTAGGGTTGAATCTTTATTTATGATGATTATGTTTATTAACAATATAGAAAAAAAAGAAATGGGATAGAATTACAAATTTTCCATATATACAGCATCAAAGTAGCGGGACGCCAAAGTAGACAGTTACTGAAGAATCACCCAGAAATCAAGAACTTCAGATGCTGGTTTACAAAAACAAAGTGCTGGAGTAACACAGCAGATCAGGCATCATCTCTGGAGAACGTGGATAGGTGTCATTTTAGGCCTGGACACATCTTCTGACCCGATTAAGAGTCTGAAGGGTTCCGATCGGAAACATCACCTATCCATGTTCTCCAAAGATGCTACGCTGATTTACTCCAGCACATTTATTTTTCCTTGACATAAGAGGCACTGTTACAACTAATGTTGATGGAAATTAAAGGAAAAAATATCTGCTGTTTGGAGACATTCCTTCCAGAAAGGAAGATGGTCATTGTTACAGGGGGTTCTCAATGGCAAAGAGTTTTACTACCAGGCATCATCAATAATCTTCCTTCCATAATAGTTGGAAGTGTGGATGTTTACTGATTATTAGATAATGTTCAATTCCATTTGCACCATTTCAAATATTGAAGAGGTCCTCAGTTGATTACAGTATAATAAGTGGTAGGAATGGTTGGTCTCACTTTATTGGTTGGTTTATTGTTATTGTCACACATGCTGAGATAGTGAAAAGGTTTTGTTTGCCCGCTATTTGATTACATCAGATTATATTATAAATGAAGACAATCAACTCATACACGAGTGCAACTTGTAAAAAGAGAAACATCAGAGTGCACAATATCGTTTTTCAGTATTGGGGCATTACAGTTCCAGAGAAAAGGTCCTATGTCCGCAATGTGGTAAGATAGAATATCGGGAATGACCAGGTGAGAACGTGTCCTTGAAGGCATGAAGTGTTGATGGAATTGATGGTGGGGAGTCTGGTCTGTGTGATGGACTGGGCTATATCCACAATTGATAGGAGTTGTTTGAAACCATAGTTTCCTGAGGAAGTAGAGGCGTTGGTGTGTTTTTTCAGCCGAAGCTTTGACATGGTAGATCCAAGACAAATTGTCGGTAATATTTATGCTGAGGAACTTGATGTTCTCAATTATTTCCACTTCAGCTTATTAAGGCATATATTCCACCATTCTTACTGAAGTTAATATTCAGCTTTTTCAACTTGCTAACCTTGTGTGCGAGATTGTTGTGTTGACACCATATTACTGAGCTCTTTATCTCCTTCCTGTACTCTGTCTCGTCATTGTGAGCTCCAGTCCATTACAGTGGCGTCATGTGCAAACTTGGAGATGAATTTAGAGTAGAATTTGGCTTCACATTCACAAGTGCACAGGGAATATAGAGAGGGGCTGAGAATTCATCCTTGCAGGGCACCAGCATTGAGAATTATTCTCGAGGATGTATTGTTGCCTATCCTCACTGATTGTCATCTATGGGTCAGAAAGTCGAGGATATAGTGGCAAAGTGGTCCTGTACCAGGAAACTGGATAGGATTATGATGTTGAAGGCAGAGCTATAGAGAATAAATAGGAGTCTGAAGTAGATGTCCTTGTTATGCAGATGTTCGAAAGATGAGTGTAGCGCAAAGGTGATGCCAATAGATTTCCTATAGACCTGTTACGACAGTAGGCAAACTGCAGCGGATGAAGGCTGTCTGGGAGGTTGGAGATTATGTGCTCCATGACCAATCCTTCAAATTACCTCATGATGCCAGTGCCACTGGACAGGTTATCTGAAGCATGCTACCCTGCTTTTCTTTGGCACCAGAATGATCGTGCTCTTCTCAAAGCAGGTTGGGACCTTAGAGTGGAGTAGTGAGAGGTTAAAGGTGTCTGCCGATACCCCTGCCTGCTCGTCTTGAGGACCCAAATGGGCACTCCATCCAGGCCAGTTCCTTTCACAGATTCACTTTCAGGAAAACCTGTTTAAGAACAATTTCTTGTGGACAACTGCTCCGTGTTGTTGTTAGAATGTTCATTGTGCAATATGCCGGAAGTCAGCCTATCTCTAATGTAATGAATGTACAGTAGAATAACTGTTCTGGCTCGCTGCAAGTTCTTTTTGTGAATAAAATGCTTCAAGTTGAAGTAACCCACTATCATCCAGCATCTTAAAGAGGGACGGAGGAAAGATACTGAGATAATAAGAAGATCCAGACAAGGACTGATTAGTGGCAAGTACATTGACCATTGCCAACAATCTCCTAACCATGTGATCAACGGATCAACAGTCCCGAATCATCTACCATCAATATTCTCAGAATCAAAAAATGGAACTGGATCAGCCACAGTACATAATAGAGCCAGAAGATATACGAATGGGCATTCTGTGGCAAATTGCATGCTTTTGAACTCCCTTGAATTTTCTGATATCTCCAGTATATTCTGCTATTCTGAATGTGTACAAAGGAACTGCAAATGCTGGTTTAAAGATAGACACAAAATGCTGGTGTAACTCAGTGAGACAGAGAAGGAATGGCTGCCTTTTCAGGTCAAGACCCTTCTTCGGACTGAGTATGGGGAAAGGGAAACGAGAGATATAGACGTTGATGTAGAGAATTGCAGAACAAATGAATGAAAGATATGCAAAAAATCTGAATGTTCTGAATGTTCACTCACCATATAGATGGCACCATCTACAAAATGCAAATGTGCACCTTGCTAAAACTTCCTCCATAACAACTACCAAACTGCCATCTCTACCACCAATGACACGAATAGGCGTTGCATGAAAATGTCACCAAATCCCAAACCAATATAATTTGATAATACATTGAAGTCCGTTGCTATTCCTAACCAACAATCCTTCATTAAACTGCAGTTGATTAAAAAGGAGCACGCCACCCTCTCCTCAGGAGTAATAATGGATAGGTATTAAAATGCTAGTTTTGGCAAAAACACCACATGCGGCAAAATGAATTTAAAAACCCTTATTTAAATGCATTGCATCAATTGAACATAACATTAATGCATTGTTCCTCATACCAGAAAATATAATTTCCATACTCTAACACATGAAGTTTGGAGCCTCCAACAGCATATCAGCAGTTTAAAGCCTACATCCATGGCAGAATGATTGAAGAGCCAACATTGTTAGCCTCAGTGCTTGAATCTCCGTGTATTTCACCAGTCCTAGCATTAGCCAAAACTGGCGGTTAGTGAGGCAGACATGGTGCGGCACACTGCAGCAATGGGTGCAAGCTTACCAAATTCTCTAATACACTCCACTTATAGACTGGTTGGATGTGGCAAGTGTATATCAGCAATAGGTCTACAATTAGTTAAAATCACAGAACTGAAACCAGAACTGCGAGCAATAACCAGTTCTATTTATAAGTTAGCATTCACCTATACACGTGTCTTCCTGCAAAATGAATCGTCTAGCATTGTTAGCAGCTGTGCAACATACTTTTGTACACTGACGCAAATACATGAGTAGCTCTTGCTAATGAATTTAATATCATCCCTGCAATCACCAACTGTGTGAGGTTATTACAGTCCGTGTATTAACTGGGATATTAAATGAAGCCCATTGTCATCATCCCTTCACAGTAGAAAACAAATGCAGCAATATTGCTGAAACATCATTTCAACCTTAGCTCCTGTTCATGACAACTGAGTGTACCCAATTGTTCACAATCCAAAAATATAGTCATGCGGCGTGAAAACAGGTCCATCGTCCCAACTTATCCACGTTGACAAACGTGTACAGGCCCCTTGTACACTAGTCCCACCAGCCGACATTTGGCCCATATCTTTTTAAACCTATCCTATGCATGTACTTGCCCAAAATGTGTGTTTTAACATTTTTTTTTAGCATGATTCCAGAGCCAGTTGATTAAAAATTATTAGAAATTAAGAAAACTTTAACCACGGAGCTTGTTCCCAGCTGTCTGAATGTCAGCAGCATTTGCTGCATCCTCTGCATTGGTGAAGGTCCAGCTCCAAGAAAGGGCAATTTGCTGGATTTCAGGAAATGGAAACAATGAGGTGGATTCATTGCATCCAGAAAAGATAAACCATGAGGCAGGCTAGCCAAATCAGCCCGAGTGAGCATTCGATTCTGCTTTCAATATTAATTATTTCTTGAATAAAGGTTTGGTGAACTTTTATTCTACAAAGTCTTGAGCAGATTTTATAAAGGCTAATGCGAAGTTTGAAGATCGTCTTAAGAAAATGTCAAATTGGTTTGTGTTACTTTCTTAATTGTCATTACTTCAATTAGATTAGCTATATTCAGAAGGAACATAGGATTTTCATTACCTTATCGCACCCCGCAAGGATGTGATCTCAGCCCCCTTTACTCATTATACACCCACGACTGTGCAACCAAATACTCATCCACCCCAATTTATAAGTTCGCAGACGACACCATATTGGGCTGGATATCAAATAATGACAGGGTAGAGTACAGGAAGGAGATTGAGAACCTCATAACCTGGTGCAAAGGCAACAACCTTTCCCTCAATACATTGGCGGTGCCGAGGAAGAGATGGTTGAACGCTTCAAGTACCGAGGAGTAAATATCACCATCAACTTATCCTGGACCAGTCATATCGAAGCAATGGCCAAGATATGGCACACCAACGTCTCTACTTCCTTAGAAGGCTTAGGAAGTTTGGCATGTCCCCAACAACTCTCACCAAACTCTACAGATGTGCCCTACAAAGCATTTCATCAGGATGCATCACAGCATGGTTTGGGAACAGCACCACCTAAGACCGCAAGAAATTGCAAAGAATTGTGGACACAGCCCACATGCAAACCAGCCTCCCTTTCATTGACTCCAACCACACTTCACGCTGCCACTGCAAGGCCACCAGCATAATCAAGGTCGAGTCTCACCTTGGACACACCATCTCCTCCCCTCTCCCATTAGGGAAGAGGTACAGAAGTTTGAAAATGCATACCTCCAGATTCTGGGACAGTTTCTTCCCAGTTGTTATTAGGAAACTGAATCATCTTAGCACCAGCTAGAGAGCAGTCCTGACCTACCATCTACCTCATTTGAGATCGTCGGACGATCTTAATTGGACTTTATCGTGCACTAAATGTTATTCTCTTTATCCTGTATCTGTACACTGTGTACACATCTTGCTAGTAATCATGCATAGTCTTTCCGCTAACTGGACAACACGTAACAAAAGAGCTTTTTACTGTACCTGTACATGTGACAGTAAACTAAACAAAATAAACAGAAAAATCCTACTGAGCATTGAAAAACATTGATAGTAATTTCAAAGAATAATTTCATTTCCCAATCCATTTGACCTCAATGCTTCTGATAACTCTTGTGGTGTTAGCTGATAAAACTATTTCCTACTCATCTTATAGACCTCCAGTATTTTCCTATAAGGCATCTGTACACTCTCCACCCCCCCACCACACAACGCTCCGTCACCCTCCACCCCACAACGCTCCATCACCCTCCACCCCCCACCACACAACGCTCCGTCCTCAGTGCACTCACCTGCCTTCCTCCGGCCACAACCCCCATCCTTGCTGCGTGTTCACCATCCCCCCGGACCGCCCCCTCTCCGACACTGAAAGGTCGGTCCTCAGCAGAGGTCTTACCTTTGTCCCCCCTCCGTCCCCACCTCAATGAGTTCCGTGCCCACCACGACTTGGAGCTCTTCCACCGTCGCCTCCGCCTCACTGCGTTCTTCCACGGGAAGAAGTCCTCACCCCCCACTGATGATCCCTTTTCCTGTCTCCAACGTACCCCCTCCACTTGGACCCCCCCCTCGTAGCCTTCCGGCTCTAGAACTATTTATCCAGAACTGCTGTCGGGACATCAACCGCCTCGACTTCTCCACTCCCCTGTCTCACTCCAATCTCTCCAGCCCCGAACGTACTGCCATCGACCCATTCCGCAACAACCCAGACTGGGTTATCAAACCCGCCGACAAGGGAGGTGCCGTGGTAGTCTGGCGCGTCGATCTCTACAAAGCAGAGGCCGCGCGCCAACTCTCGGACACCTCCTCCTACTTACCCCTGGACCATGACCCCACTGACGAACACCAGGCCACCATCTCGAGCACCATAACCGACTTCATCAGCTCAGGCTCCCTACCCCCCCGAGCCTCCAACCTCATCGTTTCCCAGCCCCGCACGGCCCGATTTTACCTTCTCCCCAAAATCCACAAACCCGAATGCCCCGGCAGATCTATTGTCTCTGCCTGTTCGTGCCCCACCGAACACATTTCCACATACCTTGACGCCATCCTATCCCCCTTTGTTAAATCCCTCCCCACCTATGTTCAAGACACCTCAGACACTCTCCGTCGGCTCCGCGCATTCCATTTACCAGGGCCCCATCCTCTCATCTTTACCATGGACGTCCAGTCACTCTACACCTCCATCCTCCACCAGGACGGTCTCAAAGCCCTCCGGTTCTTCCTTGACCAGAGGAGCAACCCATACCCGTCCAATGACACCCTCCTCCGCCTAGCGGAGTTGGTCCTTACCCTCAATAACTTATCTTTTGACTCCTCCCATTTCCTCCAAACACAAGGCGTAGCTATGGGCACACACATGGGCCCCAGCTACGCTTGCCTCTTTGTCGGGTAGGTCGAACAATCCTTGTTCTCGGAGTACCAGGGCCCCATCCCCGAACTTTACCTCCGTTACATCAACAACTGCTTTGGTGTCACCTCCTGCACCCACACACAACTGACTGACTTCATCCATTTCACCACCAACTTCCATCCGGCACTCAAACACATTTGGACCATTTCCGACATTTCCCGACCATCCCTTGACCTCACCATCTCTATTGCAGGTGATACACTCCTGACCGACATCCACTACAAACCAACTGACTCCCACAGCTACCTGGACTACTCTTCCTCCCACCCTGCTTCCTGTAAGGACTCCATCCCCTATTCCCAATTCCTCCGTCTGCGCCACAACTGCTCCCAGGATGAGGTGTTCCACACCAGGTCATCACAAATGTCCTCATTCTTCAGAGAACGGGGATTCCCCTCCCCCACTACAGATGAGGCTCGCACCAGGGTCTCCTCCATACCTCGCAACATTGCCCTCTCTCCCCATTCCCCCACTCGCAACAAGGGCAGAGTCCCCCTGGTCCTCACCTTTCACCCCACCAGCCGGCAAATACAACACATAGTCCTCTGCCAGTTTCGCCACCTCTAACGTGACCCCTCCACTCACCACATCTTCCCATCTCCCCCCCTGCTGGCCTTCCGCAAAGACCGCTCCCTCCGCAACTCCCTTGTCAATTCTTCCCTTCCCTCCCGCTCTACCCCTTCCCCGGGCACTTTCCCTTGCAACTGCAAGAAATGCTACGCTTGTCCCTTCACCTCCCCCCTCCACTCCTTTCAGGGACCCAAGCAGTCTTTCCAGGTCCAACAGAGGTTCACCTGCACCTCCTCCAACCTCATCTACTGCATCCGCTGCTCCAGATGCCAGATGATCTATATCGGCGAGACCAAGCGGAGGCTTGGCGATTGTTTCGCCGAACACCTCCGCTCGGTCCGCATTAACTAACCCGACCTCCCGGTGGCTCAGCACTTCAACTCCCCCTCCCATTCCGTATCCGACCTCTCGGTCCTGGGTCTCCTCCATGGCCAGAGTGAGCAACACCGCAATTTGGAGGAACAGCACCTCATATTCCGCTTGGGGAGTCTGCATCTCTGGGCTTGAACATTGAATTTTCTCAATTCTGTTAACTCTTGCTGTCTCCTCCCCTTCCCACCTTTCCATCAGCCCTCGGGCCCTGGCGTTCCCTCTATCTCTATCTCCCTCCCCCACCCTAGTCGCACCAGCTTCTCATTTTCACACACACAAACAGCTTACAATGGCTTGTTCCCTTTATCGATACCTTTTTGCATATCTTTCATTCATTGTTCTTTATCTCTCCACATCACCGTCTATATCTCTCGTTTCCCTGATCCCTGACCAGTCTGAAGAAGGGTCTCGACCCGAAACATCGCCTATCTCCTTCGCTCCTTAGATGCTGCTGCACCCGCTGAGTTTCTCCAGCCTTTTGTGTACCCAGGCATCTGTACTAACCTTCTTTGAATGTCACTAACAAATCTGTTTTAAGCTGCATATTCAGAACCACAACCCACTGGCTAAGTTGTCAATCTCTGTTAGGGTGCTTAGGGTGGGGCTCAAGGTATGAATACAAAAGCCTGCCTACTGCCCCCCCCCCCCCATACCCACCAATAATTTTAATATGTGTCCTCCGGTTTCCAATCCTTCTGCCACGGGAATAAGTATCTCCTCATTCACCACCTAAATCACTGATCTCCTCTTAACTTTTTGTATCTTCTCCGCATGATTAAACTCCCTCATCCTTGGTTCCATTCCAGTGCATCTCTCCTGCACACTCATCAAGTTCCGGACATATTTCCTCATGTGTGCTATTCTAAATTAAACACATTATCAGCTTGGTCCTTAATGTTTTCAAAACAGTTTAATGTTACTTCCTTGTGTTTTTACTCCATTGGAATGATGCCAAGGATCTTGTTGTAGTTTACAAAATAAAATGCCCCTCTTATTCCGCCAGATTCAAAGGTTTGAGTGTAGCCATCCCAGGGTGTCAATGTTATCCCGTACCTCCTTTAAAACAGGACAATATAACTTAGAATGGCTGTCATTGATCTTGCAATAAAATGTACGTCATTGATCTTGCAATAAACTGCAATTGAAATAAAATGCACTTCTTCAAAATATCGCCGCATTAAACTTCATCTGACATTTGCCTATCTCTCCCCGAAATCTGATAATAGCTAGCTCATTATAATTACATATTTGAATTAGTTGAAAACTTTGAAATTCTGTGTAGTTTATCCAAGTCTATATCACCAATTATATCAAAACTATGTTCTAAGTGCCAACCTCTAGCTTAAAAATGATTACTACAATCTGAATTCTATTTGCCTTATCAAATACCTTGTGAAGGCCCATTCGCAAAGTATTATTAAAGGCCTGTTCATAATAGCTGTAGACTTCTTGGTCTTTTGGACCTCCACATCCATTCAATGAAATTGCGGTCGATCCGCCACCTCATACTAATTTGTCCTAATTCTCCTAGATTTTTGGATGCTATAGATTTCAGCCTCAAATATTAAATATCTAAATATATACAGTTAAAACCAAGGTCTTAAATTATTCAGCAAAAGTTTAGACCCTCTCTGTATCTGCATCTGGAACTAACAATCCTTTCAAGAATCTTGTATGCTTCAACTAATCATTTCTCATTCTTCTAAAGTTGAACATTAGCCAATGTTACTTGATTTCTCTTCACTGAATAACCCCTTCATTCCAAGAAGATCTGTAATGAACCCATATTGCATTGTCTCTTACCAAGCCAAATATAATTCCTTGGGTACAAAAATAGCATGCTCTATGAATGATGTCAAAACTCTGTACATTTTCAGCAGGTTGCTCACGTTCAGCCTGCATGTTCTTCAAAGAACCTGGCCAACTGTGTTATGGCATCAACACATCTATGATGATTTTCACCTTCTGACCTATTTATTTTCTAATTGCTAATTATTTTTGTACTGGATTCTTGTTCATAGAGGTTTCTCCATCACCAGGTTGAGGTTGATCCTCTTGTAGTTGTGAGAATCATCCTTCTCCTCCAACCACTCATCAAGCTCAGAAAGCCTGAGCTCAAGATCAAACAATTGTAAGCATTTCCAGCACATGTGATTATTCTGGAGTGGAACATATGGGGATGGATTTTGGGTTTCCTTTCATTGGACTTAGAAGCCTAACGGTTTAAATATTTAATCAATATTCAAAATGTATACCTCTATCATGAACACACTTTACTCCCTTGAAACCACAAGCATTCTTTGATCAGCTTGCCACATTGAAAACTTTGTAACAATGGTTTGAATGTAAGCAATAATCTAATTTTAAAATCCAATTTGGTAACTCTTTTTAGTCTGAGTCATCATGTCACCTGATAGAAATCTATTAGTGTTTGCATGTTATTTAGGTTTGTCACCTACTTCAGGCTCAATATTAAAAAAAAAAGGCTGGTGTCCTTCAGCAGTGACAGTAATAGACTGGATCTTGCTCTGAGCAGGTATCTCCTCCATTAATTATATTCCACAAATTCCATGCTGGTATGTTGGTTAGATCAAGCATGCAAGGCAAAATGGTGTTCCTATGCTCAATTGTGAATTGCATGTATCCTTAAATATCCGTAAATGACTTGCAATGCCAAATGTTCTTTAATCTATCTTACATCTTATCTTATATCTTATCTTGTATCTTATCTTATGCACAAATAAAATGCTCATCTTGTTATCTTAAGGTTTGCATTGTTTTTACATTTGCGCAAAAAAGGAACAGAATAGTGCTTTGTTTTTTCGCCACCTGACTCACCGCTGTCCTGTGCTGCAAATGCAGTTTTGTTCCGATCGGTGGTATATTTTAAAAGTTATTAAAAATCTTTAAAATCCGCGCATGCGCAGATTGGTCTCCTCTCCCGTCAGTCACGGCCGTGACGGCGGCGCTCCTTCCTGCATCATCGCCACACTGATTGGCCGCCTCCGCAGTCAGTCACCGACTGCAGCCCACCTCCCTGCAGGCTCAGCCTGCCTGCCTGCGCGGCCCGCCTCCCTGCCTGTGCCCACCTTCCTGTCAATGCCTGCCTGCCTGCCGGCGCGGCCTTCCTGCCGGGGATCCCGAGGCCTGGGCGCTGAGACTGGCTCTGAGGGCGCCGACGGCTGATGCTTCTCCGGAGAGGGAGAGGGAGGGGAAAGCGGGGGAGGTGGAGAGGGAGAGTGGGGGATAGAGGGAGAGGAGGGAGGTAGGGAGGGGAGAGTGATGGAGGGAGGGAGTGACTGAGCGTAGGGGAAAGGAGAGGTGAGGGAGGGATTGGGGGGAGAGTAGGAGGAGAGGGGAAAGAAGAGGGAGGAGGTGAGGAGGCAGAGTGTGGGAAGAGGGGGAATAGAGGGAGAACAGGGCAGTGGGGGAGAGGAGGGATAGAGGGAGGGATAGGGGGAGATGAGTGGGGGAGGTGGGGGATAGAGGGATAGTAGGGGGTAGGGAGGAGAGAGGAGTTATGGAGGGAGCAAGGGAGTGACTGAGGGTAGGGGGAAGGAGAGGGAGGGAGATGTGAGGGAGAAATTTGGGGAGGGGAGGACGAGAGGGGAAAGAAGAGGGAGGGTGAAGAGGAGGGGGGTGGAGTGCTGGGGATCAGGGGAAATGAGCCGCATCTGCGCAGTTGGGGGCTATGGGTGAGTGGTGGAATATTGCGTTGGGGGAACGGATTGCGTTGGGGGACCAAGCCTCCCGTGTGACAGGGACCCAATGCGTCCCACTTAGTCTAGTCACTTACTAAAATTAGAGTCCGAAAAGTTCAGGGATGGATTCAGTGCTTCTTTCCACAAATAAATTGAGGTTTCCCTAGTCAGGCTAAAGTCCTGGCAGAGGGATCACGAATGCTTCTATTCCAAGCTGTTTTTAGCTGAAAGGTTTCATCCAGAAACATTTGCTCTTGCAGCACTTAATTTTGACACCTATCTGATTTGGTTGCACTTTACAGTAGAATTTCAACTTGCTGCCTAGGCAGTAATCAAACATTGTGAACTAACCAATCATGGAGATTGGCTAATTTTCATTCCCATTGGTTTTAATGCATGCAAACAAATTGTTTTCTTTTAAATTGCAATATCGGCTACTCAACAGAGAAGTGTGTGCAGGTACTTATCTGTTGAGATTGTAAGCACAAATTTGTCAGTAAAATATTTTCAATAGTCTGATCAAAATAGAATGTTAAAATATTAACACTTCAATGTGTAATGTGATATAGCCAGACATCACACAATATAGTGAAGAGTGAATGAAAAACTGTAAACTGGAGAAGGCATTTATCCTTTCACACCATCTGCACTGAGTATTATGTGACATCATATAAATCTTGTCCAAAATGCATACAAACCCATAAATAAATAGTAAACATAAAACCATCAGAGCAACATGTAACACAAGCCGAGCTGTTTGGCAATCCAGTGAGCCTTATATAATTTGAACAGCAAAAATGTTGTAAAGATGTGATGAATGTGGCTATTTATACCAAGTATGGTGTGATGAGATTGTGACAAAGTCACAACATATACTGTGTGACAAAGCCAACAAAATAGCAAACAATCTTAGGTAAATATGTATTTGGCAAAAATAATATACAAAGAATAATAGATGATCATGCAAAATTAAAGAAATGTTATCCCTATTTGTTTATTGTATTTATAGTAGTCTGAAAAAACATAAAAGATTCAGGCTCTTATAATGTATTTCAAATACATTGTGAAAAGGTCAATGCAAGGAGATTGTAGTTGGATTACATTGGGAAACTACCACTCATACATGTCACACCTCACAATATCCTAACATTCTATGAAGGCAAATTCACTTATTTTTTCCTGATCTAATTACTTATTGAGCTTAAAATGTCTCAAATTTAAAATTCTTAATTTCTTTGAATTTATCATTTGCTTTATGTCCCAGCCTTCCCTAATTTTCATGTCTATCCCACACTGAAACCAGCATAAGCTCTATAATCACCACCATCTTTGGCACAGCTTCCATTTCATGATTACACTTTACCTTGTTTTTGTTCCCCATGTTAAAGGAACTTAATAAATGTGAACTATTGCTACACTCAATGAGGTCTAATGGTAGAGACTTTTCACTTCCTTTTACAAGCAATGATAACTATAAAAAAGAAATATTTTAAATGCATGAAGTCCAACATTGCAGTTGATGTCTACGGTAATGGAAAATATTCAGTGTCATGGGTCCTATACAGATGGCTGTTCGGAAGAGAGAGACATGTAGATTGTGTACACTTGGTGCTACACAACATATGCAAAAAAAAATTTGGAGATAATTCAGTTATGTTACTACATGTACACATATAACCATATAACAATTACAGCACGGAAACAGGCCCTCTCGGCCCTTCCAGTCCGTGCCGACCATTTGTTTTCCCCTAGTCCCATCTACCTGCACTCAGACCATACCCCTCCATTCCCTTCACGTCCATATACCTATCCATTTTACTTTTAAATGTTAAAATCGATCCTGCCTCCACCACTTCTGTTGGAAGCTCATTCCACACAGCCACCACCCTCTGAGTAAAGAAGTTCCCCCTCACGTTACCCCTAAACTTCTGTCCCTTAATTCTCATGTCATGCCCTCTTGTTTGAATCTTCCCTACCCTCAATGGGAAAAGCTTATCCACGTCAACTCTGTCTATCCCTTTCATCATTTTAAAGACCTCAATCAAGTCCCCCCTTAACCTTCTGCGCTCCAAAGAATAAAGACCTTACTTGTTCAACCTTTCTCTGTAACATAGTTGCTGGAACCCTGGCAACATTCTAGTAAATCTCCTCTGTACTCTCTCTATTTTGTTGACATCCTTCCTATAATTAGGCGACCAAAATTGTACACCATACTCCTGAATTGGTCTTACCAATGCCTTGTACAATTTTAACATTACTTCCCTACTCCTATATTCAATGCTCTGATTTATAAAGGCCAGCACACCAAAGGCTTTCTTTACCACCCTATCTACGTGCGATTCCACCTTCAGGGAACTATGCACAGTTATTCCTAGATCCCTCATTTTACATAAGTTTTGACTGCAGTCTTCTTTTGAACTTAGCACGGCTAAACTCAACTAATACATTATTCAGTGAAATGTTTTTCTCCAATCACAGTGGAAATCAGTCTCATAACATTATACAATTTGGAGTCATACATTGATTCTCCAGGTCAGGCACAAAAGTCTTTGAAGTGTTTTACAGTACTATTTTCAGTTTAACAAGGATTTCAATAAAACAGTTTTAGCTTTGAACCAAAGTCCAGCTGAAATTGTAATTATAGGAAAATGTTTAATGGCATTCTGAATCGTTTATCCATGAAATCAAAAAGAGGTAAAAGTATGTTACACTTGGATTGCTAATCATTCAATAGACTAAATGCAGAAAAACATGAATGCTCATCTAACTTTTATTGGATCAAATAAATAAATCAGATTTATTGTAGAAGGCCTTTATTCTGTTATAGTGGAAAAGGCCTCCTGCAGATAGCCAAGAGTAAATTGGACACTGATCTGGAAGTTAGATTGCATGGGATCCAGGGAGGGTTAGCAAACTGGATACAGAGGAAAGACACAGAATGCTGGAATAACTCTGCGGGTCAAGCAGCGGGGGAGAAGGAGGCGCCTGTGGAGCATGGGAGAGGTTGAGTGGACAAAGCAACAGGAGGAGGTGGTGGCAGTGGAGGGGATGGGGAGCAGGGAGTGGGCAAAGCGACAGGCCGACTGGAAGAAGCAGCAGCTGTTGAGAGGAGAGGGAGCCCCATGGTAATGGAGCGTGTCGTGTCAGTGTCGGTGGCAGCCTGAAGAAATTGCTGACGGCAAGGGCTGCAACGTGAGCTGCAAAAGCAGCCTTTGCAACCAGACAGTGGATGAAGGGCTTGCTGGTGCAGACCAGCGGCATCTGCGCCTAGTTTTAAGGTGAAACGACACAAAGTGCTGGAGTAACTCAGCAGAATGAGTCAATCTGAAGGGTGCTGGCATCACCTATTCATGTTCTCCGGAGATGCTGCCTGACCCGCTGATTTATTCCAGCATTTTGTGTTCCTTTGTGCAGTTATTTGTTTCATCTACATACAATGATCATACCTTATTCAGTTATAGCGGACAATCAGCAATAATCAACACCACCCCCCCCCCCCCCCCCCCCCCCCCCCCCCCCCCCCCCACCATGGTTCCCTATGAGGAAGGTTTACTGCATTGAAGAATTATTCAGTGTTGTGTACATTGCTGTTTATTATCTATATCAATGATTTGGATGAAAATGCACAAGGAATAATTAGTAAGATTGCAGATGATTCCAAAATAGGTGGTATTATAGACAATGACGACGGTTATCAAGAATCACGGTGGGATCTTGATCAACTGGGCAAGTGAGCTGAGGAATGGCAAATTGAGTTTAATAATTCAGTGAGTGTGAGGTGTTGCATATTGGAAAGTCAAGGGCACGAACTTCAGAGTTAACCGTTCGAGGCTGTAGAGCAGAGACATCTTGGAGCACAAAGATATAGGGGGCATACGACTCAAGAACTAGAGGGCATAGGTTTATGGTGAAGGGGTAAATATTTAATAGGAACCCGAGCGGAAACCTTTTCACATATATGTGAGCCGCCCAATTAAGGTAGTTGAGGCAAGTACATTAGAACCAATGGAGGACATTTGGACAAGTATATAGATACAAAATGTTTCGAGAGATAAGGGGCAGGTGCGGGTAAATGAGTTAGGCCGAAGGGCCTATTACTGTGCTGTGTGATTACGACTTTTTTTTTAGAATATATATTTTTATTAGAGTATTTAGACAGTGATTTAGCAAACATATGTTATGATAGCAATATTTCATGTTCAACAAGCATACATTATTAATATTATCAAGTGTATCATTTTGAATCTAATAGTTTTTTTTTTATAAAGAGAGGAGAATAGTAAGAAAAATAAAATAAAAATCGACTCTAAAAAGAGGAACAGGACTGATGGAATTGTTCAGTTGAGTGCTAGCATGGACCAATCATTTTGAAATGCTTTGTCTTGTGTTGTAATAACTAAGCAAACAACCAGCCAAGTACAATGTGCAGCACTCCTTGTGGAACCACTTGCTCCATTTGAGCTCGCCTTGGTCAAAGCTTCAATGTAAATTACTAACATCAATATTTCCAAACCCCAAAGTTCTCCTAGTAGTACCCCCCACTCCAAAGTAACTGCTCGATCAGTTATTTGCTCTTCTATAATTTCAGCATTTTATAACCATTCTCATTGAAGCCCTGACAGTTTTGCATGAATCATCACAGTCTATTGCCCCGAACACTCACATTTTATTTTTGGAAGTCAATATTAAGGCAACGGGGTCTCCTGTAACCAACTCAGGAAATGCTTAGTGGTTAGAAAGTCATGTATTTGCCATGTTGACAACTGTTTACTTTCTGAACTTCACGCTGACATTTCTGAAGTGCACTCCTGACAATCAATTTTCTGAACTTACCCGGGAATAAAAGGACTTAAAAATCTGATTTTTTTAATCTCCGTCAGTGCTTGTGGGAGTATATATCATATATTATTGGAGCTCTTATATTGAGTCTTTTTAGTCTATCCAGTGCTTCAATCTCATTTATATTAAAGTTGTTAAATCTACTTGGGTTACTGTTATTTCAAGAGAACTGGTTGCTCAGCTCTTCTTTGGTGAATACACAAAGGAAATAACTATTGTATATAAATGATCACTTAGCTTTTCTCGGTTTCAGCTCTGTTAACATCTTAAATTCTCACTTCTTCCCTGAGTGTCCTTTTACCTTTATAGGACTGATACAAACAATGTTAATGTATGATATTTACTCTATTCACATTTAACTCTGGTTGGCAGTTTAGCAGTTAGTTCAAATCCGAGTTAGATAACACCTAATTATTGATATGTTTCAAATGATTCTATCTTAACACAATCATTGTGTTGTTAGTGCAACATTGCTAAAGATCATTTTTAAACGTGTAAGAAAAAGCAGCAAGAAATATGCAACCTCTTACACCCCATTTGTGATTGGCCCACCATTCAATAAGATCATAGCCAACTGATATTTTACCTCAGTACAACTTTCCTGCTTGATTCTCATAATTCTAAAAATCGAATAATTTGTTAAATTAATGCAGCGAACAAGCTTCTGTAGCCATTTTGGGTAGAAAATTCAAAAGATTCACTTGATTCATGTGAAGATAATTCTTGATCCTTCAGAATGGCCAATTGTGAGCTTGGACAAAGTAGTTTGAGAACCTCCAGCATGTGGAAACATTATCACAGTGTCCTGGCAAGTCTTGTTTATTTCAATGAGATCACTTTTCATTCTTCTAAACTTGCGGGAATATGAATGCAATTTGCTTAATTTCTCCTCCTATAGCAAACCCACTACCCCAGGACACAAACTGGTGAAGCATTGCTGCAATTTATTGTTTGCAAGTACATCTCTCATTTGGTAAGGAGGCCAGATGTGCACAAGATGTGGGCACACCAGCTCCCCATATAATTGGAGCAAGATGTTTCTGCTCCTTTACTGAAACCCTGTGACACGAAGGACCAACATACCATTTACTTTCCTAATTGTTACCTGTACCTGCAATCTATCACATATAAACAAAAGCTCCACACTTCTATTTTTCTACCAAATCTGTGATCAAGTTGGTTTAACCCAAGGAAGACAATAACCTTGTAAAAGGGCCAAAACACCTTTGAAAACACCAGCCAAACAAATAGTGTACATTACTTTACTGAGTTTTCCTGGATCCAATGTCTTTCACATCGCAAATGGGCTGACACGGGACAAAACAAATCTAAATAAAAGAGTAGCCAAATTGCAGTGAAGGGATTAATATACAGAATTAGATTTAGTCTCTGATGATCAGTGCAGTGAATATCAAACTGGCAAAGTTAGAGCACATCTGAGGATACGGTGAATTCTAGTGTGATCCCAGTACAATCGGAACGTAGTCTGCAGTGAATTTTGTTTAAATTTAGTTGAACTGGTTAAATTAGCTGTGACATTTTAGATTGTTTTTAGTATGATAAAAATGATAATTTTATAATATAATATCCACATATTTTAATTCCAAAAGCGTGTTATCTTAAATGGTTAATTTTCTCAATTTGCATATTTTCCAAAACAATTTTCACAAAATATTAAAAGTATATTGCAAGGAACTTTTGCAATAAAAGATCAATTTTCAAAGTTAATAAAACAATAAAAATGTGTGCCTTTTTAATGCACTCCTTCCGATTCTCTCAAAAGACACAGTTGCGTATACTCTGACACACAGTGCTGTAATGGTACGTCCATTTCCAGCATTTAAATCAATGCCAACCCTTTTATTTTAAAGCAATGAGTAAATAAAAAAATCATATTTTTCTCGAGCAAATTGTGATAATTTCCAGATCATTGAGGACAATGTTTGAATTTGCCTTCATGGTTTTGAGGCCTGACTATGGTTGAACATCCCCAGAATAACTCTTGCACCTCCTCCAACCTCATCTACTGTATCCGTTGTTGAAGATGTGGACCCTTATATATCGGCGAGACCAAACGCAGACTGGGCGATCGTTTCGCGGAACATCTTCGCTCAGCCCGCGTAAACCAACCTGATCTCATGATTGCTGGACACTTTAATTCTCCTTCCCATTCCTACACAGACCTTTCTGTCCTCGGTCTCCACCATTGTCAGAGGCTAAACGCAAATTGGAGGAACAGCATCTCATTTTTCGCATGGGCAGCTTACAGCCCGGTGGGATAAATATTGATTTCTCTCACTTCAGGTCGCCCCGGCATTCCCTCTCTCTCTATCCCTCCCCCACCCTTGTTGTACTAGCTCCTTATTTTCACCCTACAAACAGCTTACAATGGCCTGTTTCCTTTATCATCAATACTTTTTTGCATATCTTTCATTCATTGTTCTTTATCTCACCACATCACCGTCTATATCTTTCGTTTCCCTTATCCCTAACCAGTCTGTAGAAGGGTATCGACCCGAAACGTCACCCATTCCTTCTCTCCAGAGAGACTGCCTGTCTCACTGAGTTACTCCAGCATTTTGTGTCTATCTACAATTTAATAATGTTGTTTGATCAGTAGCGGATGATTTAAAAGGTCCTAAAGGAGAGCAAGTAAGTAATTAAATTGAAGGGGACCTAACTGTGTTGGTTCTAGTTCTGGGTACCTGGTTAAGATCACATTTAATTTAATTTCACTTACTTGCTCTCCTTTCAGCCACTACCTTGGTTGACTTCCACTCAACCTCTCCAATCTCCCATCACCACTCATCTCCTAGCAAACACAGCACAGGTCCTCCACACACGAATATCTTGCTATTCTCAGCACATGCCAAACACACACACCCCAATCTCTCAGCAAGTACAGTGTGTTGGTCTTTTCATGGTGTCTCTTACTCGCAACGTAAATCCCTACCTGCTAATATCCCAACATGAGCCACATGCCAATCATCAATGACCTCAGTGGCCCCTTCCAATCTCTTTACACACATTCCCACTCACCAATCTCCAAATCCCAAACCTTCTTGATCCCCAGCCTCAATCAGTCAGCTCTTATCATTCCCATCATTGGTCCCAGAATCAATATTCAACCCAATAGACCTTGCTTTCCCCGAGATTCTGGTGTCTGGATTCCCCTGTGTATGTTCTGTAATGGCTCAGCATGGGAAGGCATGTGTGCAAGGGCCATTCAGTAATAACCAGGCCAATGATTATTGGAATGCAGTATATTGATGAAATAACTTGAATCTGGACTGACAGTGAATTCTTAGGGCACTTGATTTTTGACCAGTCAATATGGATTGTATTTCCAGTGTCCAGGGAGTAACAATAGGAAGTGAATTACACCAGTTCCCCAGATATGGCCTTGACGGAGCTTTGTTAAATTGCACAGTTCTTATGCCAAGGATAATGCTATGCGGTGTAGACAAGGTAATCACAGATGAGAGCCAAAGACAAAAAAAAGGAAGGTGATATATGTCCAATAGGGAACGATATGCGGGGTGGAGGTTGTAATGAAGATCCAATTTTTCCCTATTCCCATCTCAATCCAATGATATAGCTAATTTGCATTCAACATGTAAAGCAGAACCCTTTTATTTTGTTGCCTGACCACCCTGTAGCAGCACTGTACAGTACAAGCAGTGCATGATAAAGCAACTGACCAAATTGGAAAAAAGCAGAATAGTCTCCATGAACGACTCATCTGGAGAATTTACCAGCCACGATATATCATATAGCTGACATCCTCTTTAGGTGCTATAAAATTCTTGATAGCCTATTGTATCTGCCTCAATGCAATGCTGAACAGTATATCACTGTACAAGATGTGGTTCCAAATTGGAAGGCTGGTGTTAGACGTACAAAGTTAAAGAAATGTAAGGGATAGTCAAAAGTAGAAAGTTGCAATTGTGAGTAATCTCGACTATGCATTATTTCCTAAAAAAGTAACAAGAAGCTTCAGCCCAGCAATTTGGTACAAAGGGTTCCTGTAGATTCCAAATACGTATGTACGCATAACTCAGTTAAAATATCTGCATTAAATATTTACCCACAAATGACTTTGGAAACATCAATACTTTTCATGACATGTTTCCATAAGATTAGCATTGTATTGCAGTAATTATTTTACTTTTAAAAACAAGAAACATACATTTAATAATTAGATGTAATTGTGACTGTAGGCATTATAGACATGATTAAAAGCAAATTTGAGCGTACAAATTATTAAAGTGAAGGCAAGCACGCTAACTACCCCCCACCCCCATACAATCTATAAGATGTTGAGGAAATGGGATCAAATGGAAGCCCTGTGGTGCAAAAACTGTATATGCAGCATGACAAATTATTCTATTCATTTTAAACTTATTAACAAATTTGTCATGTTGCATTGCAGCTCTTAAATACTTAATATTGCTCAGGCAATTTTTAATTGCATCAAACTGACGAGGCATTCAATGGTGATAAATTAGCTTGCTCCTGCTAATTCTTTCCCCGGTTTAACTCTTCCTCCCTGAGGTTCAATGACCGCTTTATTGCAGCTCTGGAAAATTACAAACTATAAAGCACATTAAATAGTTTTGGCAGATATGCTGATTTGCCAAATGAACCCTTTCAAAAACAGGTTCTAGAAAGCCTACTTAGCAACCACATGCTGACTCTCTTATAGACAACAACTTAAATAATAGATGAAGATTGTTTAACAGACTTGTTTGACAATACATTGCCTGCCATTTTAGCAGAGGTTTTTTTTACCATTTTAAACAGATTATTGGTTCAAATAAAATATATGACAAAAGAACAATGTAAGAGCATGTTCTGTATTATCATCAATTTCACTGAAACTGATTCCATCATCAGATCTGATATATTAAATAGCTGATGGCACTCTGTGGAGAAACTGATTTATCCAAAGATCAATTGATCTTCACAGAACAGCAAAGTTGTATGTTTGAACTATTTCTGTGCCAACCTAGCTTAGGCACACAATGGAATCCTAAATAGTCAAAGCAATCGTGTCAGAAAACTCACACACACACCCAAAATCCCCCAAATACAAAGTGACACTCTCAACTAAAGAAGCATATTCTATCAGAAGAGGAAAGTATAGAACAAATTAAGGAGCTAGGCAAAATTCATATTTCAGAAAAATATTGGGAATCTTATCTTAAAAATGCTCAAGATAAGAAAAATATTTTCTTTTCACCCAGAATTATTTGCAATAGGTTGCCAATTGCTATCTATTGTATGCAGTCAGTAAGAATTAGTCAGTTAATGTTGTAGTCAGAATCAAAATGTTTGAAACATTTTTTTAAAGTACTCACTAAAACTCTCCTTTAAAAACACCCAAAGACTTGGCCTCCACAGCTATATGTGGCAATGAATTCCACAGATTCATCACCCTCTGGCCACACAAATTCTTTGTCATCCCCACTCTAAAGGTACTTCCCTTTATTCTGAGGCTGTGCCCTCTGGCCAGAGACTCTCCGACTAGTGGAAACATTCTCCGCACATCCACTATCCAGACTTTCCATTATGCAGTAAGTTTCTATGACATCCCACCCCTCGTCCTTCCAAACTCTTACGAGCACAGGCCCAGATCTGTCAAATGCTCAATGCACGTTAACCCAATCATCCCCAGGATCTTTCCCATTAACCTCCTCTGGACCCTCTCCAATGCCAGCACTTCTCTCTTCAGATATGGAGTCCAAATCTGCTCACATTATTCCAAATGTGGTCTGACCCCAGTGCTCTATAATGCCTCAGCATTCCATCTATGCATTTATATTCCAGTCCTCTCGAAATAAATGCTAATAATTGCATTTGCCATCCTTACTACCAATTCAACCTGCAAATGAATCTTTCGCGAATCCTGCATTATTGCTTCCAAATCCCTTTGCACCTCTGATTTCTGATATTTCTCCCCATTCAGTAAGTAGTCCACTGTTTTATTCCTACTACTAAGGTGCATTATCGCACATTTTGCTATGCTGTATTCCATCTGCCACTTCTTTGTCCACTCTTCTAACCTGTCCATGTCCTTTCAGACTCCCAGCTTCCCTTCTTTCAACTCCCTCTTCCACTCGTATGCATCCATTCACCTTTATATTTCACCCCTCCTCTTATCACCTGTATCTATCTATCACTTGACAGGCTTTGTCCTGCTTCCACCTTTTTTTCAGCTTTCTCACCTTTATTCCAGTTTAAAGAATGGTCCCGACCTGAAATGTCGCCAACAGTTAACTTGCAACCTTGTAAGTTGCGCAACCGAGCGACTTAACTGAGCGACTTAACGGATTCTATCCAGCTTTTTCTAAGCCCATGGACAGAATTCTTTCCCCTTAGAAAAACCTCAGTTAAGGTAGACATCACAATTGCCCATTTCCTTTAAAAAAATAAATGTTTTTTTTAATTATTTTTAATATAAGAGCCTGTCACTCAATGATTTAATTAGATTTTTATTTAATGGTTTCATTTTGTGATTAATAGGCTACAAAGTAAAACATTCAAAACAATGTTTTGAAAATTTGAATTATTTTGACAGAATTATCAATTCATTTATCATGCAATCTTAAAATATAGGTCATAGTCCAAATATCTGATCAATTTTAGGCCATGGATGAAAAAGGTTGGGAGCCACTGATATATAGTATCGGCATTACCAATCCTTAAGGAATTGTAATGGCATTCAAGTATTTTTATTCATATACTTTTTAGATATATTAATAGATATAATTAAATACTTTATATCATATCTCCTTATGACATCAATGGAGGTCATTCTATCCATAGACTCCATGCTGGTTCTTGAAGCAATTCCATCAACCATATTCTCTACTAATTTCCATGAAATTTCCTTTTCCCCCAATGTCCATTAGTATCTCACAGACTCTCCTGCCACCCATATACACTGTAGGCAAGTTACAGTATCCAATTAATCTCACAACCAGCACTTCTTTGGGATATGGGACATGGAGGAAACTGGAGCAGCGCAGGGGAAACCCACACCCTCACAAAGAAAAGTGAAAACCTCTTACAGACAGCACAGGATGGAACTCGGGTAACTGGAGCTATGAAGCAGCTGCCATAAATGCAGTACCTTTCCCCTCATTCAATTCCTATGATTAACTATGTTTTATTCGACTGATCCAGCCGCTCTATAGTCGAGTGATTCACATTAACGGAGTAGATTTTTCTTACAAATATGAATAAATTGTTCAAAGGCAAGTACAGCTCCTTTGCAAATTATGAGTCCCTGAATGACAAGTTCACATTTAAAGTGAAGGAATAATAGGGCAAGCAAAATCATTATTGTGAACTTAAAATCAAGTTCACACCTACCAATAATCCTCAAAAGATCACAGTACAGTGTTTAAATGTTCTACTGAAGTGAGTGAGCAAAATGGCTTGGCAAGTGGAAGAGTGAAATGAGTTCATGCTGAAATTAAACAAAGTAAAGAATCTGTGTATGGCTCCAACTTGGATGTTACAACTAAACCTTTGCCATTATGTTACCCCGATAATACACCAAATTATTCAAGAAAACTTCAAATGTTTGTAAGGCTAGAGAGCCTACGATAACAACATCAGTATAAAACATTCTTGGATTTTTCCAAATTATGTATCAAGTTCTTGGACTTTTAAAATTATAAGTATCAAATGATTTCAGCAATATTCATAAACATCAGGCAAAGTGTGCACTGTCATTCATACTTTTAAAAGTACCCATATTTTATTCAACCAATATTACTATATGCAGTCGAACCACATCCTAGAGGAGCAGCTTTAATGTTCAGAATGCATTAAACCCGATACCTGTAAATTGTTATCAAATAGAGATTAAATTCTGATTTTAGAGAATACAAGCTGCTACGAAATTGTTAAAACAAGCTTTTACCATCACTGGTCATAAAATGAAACATTATCTGTCAGATGCTAAACCTTATTATCCTTCAACTATGTTATTTACTTCTTCCTGTAAAGATGTACATCAAGTTAAATTTCTAGTCATTTTTCCAAGCCACACAATTAAGATGCACACACACAAACAGGACACAGTTCCAAACAGACTAACTTTAAATTTGGAGTGTACTGGACCACCACGCTTTTAAACACTGTTCAATCATGCCAAAGATAACTGTCATACAGACCATTATATAATTGCTAGTATTTAAGAGATGAGAACCATGAATATATCTAACTTCCCACACTATATCCTATAGAGGATACGTTCTGTGTGATACCATAAATGAGCTTTGAAACATTATACTGTACAGAAATCAAGCAGGCAGTGTAGTCTAGGGAAAATTCTGATTAATGCTAATGGTACAACAATACTGTTAAGTTTGTTTAATATTTACCCAAGCAACATAAAGACACTTGCAGCCATCAAGAGAATCTCATTGCATGCGATGAACTTGAACAGGATCTGCTGGTGCATTGTCATCTTGTCTAAGAAGGATCGCATCCATGGTATTGAATTAGGACCAATAATCTACAAGAAAAGAAACAAGAAAAATTACTGAGTGTAGGCTTAATTATCTTCCATAAAAATCAATCTACTTAGCAGTAATATCATACTTGAGTGCACTTTAGAGACATGTACAAAATTACAATGCATCTTCCATACATTGCAAGATAATACACTTCAAATTACATATTAGGTAAATGCCTTTGATGTCTTAACATAGTGTTGTTACAGCGGGTGTTCTTTGAAATCTCTAAAGTACACTTTGGGGTCAAAATATATTAACCATTTTTCCTTTCTACATATAGTGGTACTTTTAATATTAAAAATGCTTCATTATACATGAAGAAATGGGCACGAAGGCACTGTCAGGGAACAACAACCACAGTATTTAATGATAAAAAGATACAGAGGCTGAAAAATCTTCACTATTTACTATTGAATTACTATTTACAATTATCACATGGAGACGTGTTAATTTTCAACCAATTTTTCAAGTGCTTCATTTGTTTTAGAATCTCAGTATTTCTGGATCCTCATCAATCTGTTTTAATTGAAATGTTGAATCAGCCAGACGCACTGCAGCTGCAGCAGGACTTGTATGCCATTCCTTCCTATGAGGCCAAACGAAGTAGTCACTCAGTGTTTTTATGTTTGCTTCAAAAAGGTGAACATAGATTCTTGAGCCCCCACAGCCATCAACAACACTGTAAACTCTGTCAGAAGATTCTTTACAAGGGTGAACCCTCGGAAAGCATGTGTCCCCGCTGGTATACTTGGCTATGTTCTTAAAACCTGCTGATAGTAGGTGTTGTGGAATTCAACATCTCATTACTATGGTCGGAGGTTCCCACCTGCTCTAAATGGTCTTCAGTAATATCTGTGCTCACGTAGGGCAAGGTGACAAGCCTCAATGTGGCACTAATGTCCACGGTGATGAAATCCGCCTACCACCACAACAGATCAACACGGGATGTGATCTTGCTGGCTCTTCACTATGCACTGGACCATTTGGTAATACGAACACAATGAGAACACAAATGTTGTTTATTGACTACATCTTGCTGTTCAACACAATCATCCATAAAACTGCCATCAAACTCAGAGAACTAAGTCTCTGATTGTTCCTTCACATTAGATCCTCGACTGTTTCGTTGGCAGACCACAAGGTATACGAGTTAACAATATTTAATCCTCAATATCGATCAACACAAGAGCACCTCAAGGTCCTGTGCTCGGTCCACTCTCTAATCTGTCTGTGCCCATGACCGTTTAACCAAACACAGTTCCAACGCCATTATTAAATTCACAGACAATGCCACCATTGTTGGACGAATGCCAGGTAATGATGAATCAGAATTCAGGAGGGAAGATAATCAGATTTCAGTGTTCATCAAGACTACAAAATAAGAAGTTAAAAAAAAATCACCAACTTTTTAAACATTTTGCTTTGCAGGAAAAATGCATGTGAAAGTGCATGTGAAAGATTTACTTTTATCCAAGAATAAATTAGAAGCTAAGATATGGGCCATCAAATTATGAATTTTAAAAATGGTATGGAAATGTATCCAGGGCAATGATAAGCTCACATATAAAATTAGTATTTCAAGGCCAGGGAGGTTAAGAAGTAATTATTCCTTAGTAAGCTATTAAAATTATGTACATCAAATAGCCAAAGCAAAACATTAAAAAAAAAACAGCAAAAGGATTGCTGTTCACTGAGATTTGAAGATTAAGCTGGAGAAGGCTATCACAGTGCACCCTGTGGAGGAGATGCAAATCAATGACTGGACTTTAAAAGAACTTGTGCACACTCCAGAATTTGCTGTCGTATTCCCAATTATAACGGTGACTCACTACCATTCATGGTGCAAATGCAGGCCAAAATATTAATTTTAACTTAATTCATTTAAAACTGGTATGGATTTTATAAATTTGATTCCTGTGGTTTCAATCAAATGAATTACTTTAATAATCAAAAATGTCTTGAATAATAGCAAATGTTTTCATCTCCATTCTTGAAATGATCAGAAACTTTCCATTCATTTGGGAAGTTGCTAACTACAGTAGCATCCAGATTTGCGGGATGATTGTGCTGAAAGCACAAATTCCATTTGCAGCATTTGTAGTTGGGGAAGCTCAAGTAATTGTATAATACAAAGATTTGAAAACTACCCGGCTATCATCTAAAAACACTAATATGGTTCAGGAAGTCTTTTGCCTTTTCTTGTTTAACACCAGGCGCACTACTGTGGTTGCCTCTCAACTGTTCTCCAAAATAGCTGAGCAAATCTTTATTAACGTCCAGTTTGGGAGATAATTAGTGAGGGACAACAAAATGCAGACCTTGCTAGAAACATCCGCATCTCATGAACAAATAAAAAAACAAATCAATGATATAAACGTTTACAGATGCAATTTAAAGATTTCCTTCCTCAAATCTTATCATATTAAAACCATACAGATTTAAAAAAAGGAAACCAAATTACTTCTGCATAAAGGAAATGGGAAGCTGGCTGCAGGCCACTGGACACAGCTGATCTTGAGGAAGAACAAAAAGGCAAAATGATCAATGCTAACCAGGTGATTAAAAGCATCTTTACAAAAGATATTTGTGAAAAAGTTGCAAAAAACTGACCATTTGGCCCATTGGCTTTTCCATTTAGAGTTTAAATTCAGTCAGATGTAATTACATTTTGAATTCTTGCAATACCTCACAGTTTATCCACAAATCATTGCTAATAGTTTATTACCCAAGGTGTCTTGGAGATACATTAAAACCATGGCATTAAATCAAAAGAAATTCCTTTCTGCAGTTTGGCTGACTGTCTTTGAAGCCATAGTCTATTTTTTTTTCTAATCTTTAATTATGATTATTGACTTCATGTTGTGGGGCATTCATGTTACTGCCCAATGGAATTTCCAGCATTACCAGTGAGTTGTGATTGATGCATTGCATTTATAATTCACTGTTCGAGATAATTATTCAACTATTCCATTTTATTTCCACATTCTCTTACCGCTGAAATTAAACAAATTTCCATATTGTAAACTCAATTACCAGCCCAAGTCCAGCAAGCCCAACAGTCCCTAACCAGGCCAGTATACTGGTGCAGTGGGCAGGGATTCAAGTTTCTTGATCACTGGGACCTCTTTTGGGGAAGGCATGATCTGTACACAAAGGACGGGTTGCACTTGAGCCCGAGGGGGACCAATATCCTGGCAGGGAGATTTGCAAAGGCTACTGGGGAGACTTTAAACTAGAAAGGCTGGGGGGAGGGACTCGGGTAGAGGGGGCTAGGGGTCAGGGTGTGGGGCAAGAGGCAGAGAAGAGAAACACTCGGATCCAAAATGTAGGCGAGAAAGATGAAAAAGATAATAGACCGAAAATAAGGGATGGTGGGTTTCTAAAATGTGTATATTTTAATGCTAGGAGCATTGTAAGTAAGGTGGACGAACTTAGAGCCTGGATTGACACCTGGAAATATGATGTTGTGGCAATCAGTGAAACATGGTTGCAGGAGGGCTGTGATTGGAAACTAAATATTCCAGGATTTCGTTGCTTCAGGTGTGATAGAATTGGAGGGACCAGAGGGGGAGGTGTTGCATTGCTTGTCAGAGAAGATATTACAGCAGTGCTTTGGCAGGATAGATTAGAGGGCTCGTCTAGGGAGGCTATTTGGGTGGAACTGAGAAGTGGGAACGGTGTAGCAACACTTTTAGGGATGTATTATAGACCGCCAAATGGGGAGCGTGAATTGGAAGAGCAAATATGTAAGGAGATAGCAGATATTAGTGGTAAACACATGGTAGTGATTGTGGGAGATTTCAATTTTCCAAAAATAGACTGGGAAACACATTCTGTAAATGGGCTGGATGGTTTGGAGTTTGTAAAATGTGTGCAGGATAGTTTTTTGCAGCAGTACATAGAGGTATCGACCAGAGAAGGGGCAGTGCTGGACCTCCTGTTAGGAAATGAGGCAGGTCAGGTGACGGAGGTATGCGTTGGTGAGCACTTCGGGACCAGTGATCACAATACCATTAGTTTCAATATAATTATGGAGAGAGTCAGAACTGGACCTAGGGTACAGATTTTTGATTGGAGAAAGGCTAACTTTGAGGGAATGCGTAAGGATTTTAAAGGAGTGAATTGGGACACTTTGTTTCATGGGAAGGATGTAGAAGAGAAATGGAGGACATTTAAAGGGGAAATTGTAAGAGTACAGAATCTTTATGTCCCTGTTAGGTTGAAAGGAAATAGTAAAAATTGGAAAGAGCCATGGTTTTCAAGGGAAATTGGACACTTGTTTCGAAAAAAGAGAGATATCTACAATAATTATAGGAGGCATGGAGTAAATGAGGTGCTAGAGGAGTATAAAGAATGTAAAAAGAATCTTAAGAAAGAAATTAGGAAGGCTAAAAGAAGATATGAGGTTGCTTTGGCAAGAAAGGTGAAAGTAAACCCAAAGGGTTTCTACAGCTATATAATAGCAAAAGGATAACGAGGGATAAAATTGGACCATTAGAGAACCAGAATGGACAGCTATCTGCAGAGCCAAAAGAGATGGGGGAGATATTGAACAATTTCTTTTCTTCGGTATTCACCAAGGAGAAGGATATTGAACTCGGTGAGTTAAGGGGAAAGAGTAGAGTAGCTATGGAAACTATGAGATTCAAAGAGGAGGAAGTACTGACACTTTTGAAAAATATAAAAGTGGATAAGTCTCCAGGTCCTGACAGGATATTCCCTAGGACACTGAGGGAAGTTAGTGTAGAAATAGCAGGAGTTATGACAGAAATATTTCAAATGTCATTAGAAACGGGAATAGTGCCGGAGGATTGGCGTACTGCGCATGTTGTTCCATTGTTTAAAAAGGGTTCAAAGAATAAACCTAGCAATTATAGACCTATTAGTTTGACGTCAGTGGTGGGCAAATTAATGGAAAGGATACTTAGAGATAATATATATAAGCATCTGGATAAACAGGGTCTGATCAGGAACAGTCAACATGGATTTGTGCCTGGAAGGTCATGTTTGACAAACCTTCTTGAATTTTTTGAAGCGGTAACTAGGGAAATTGATGAGGGTAAAGCAGTGGATGTTGTCTATATGGATTTTAGTAAGGCCTTTGACAAGGTTCCCCATGGAAGGTTGGTTAAGAAGGCTCAATCTTTGGGTGTTAATGGCGGAGTAGCAAGATGGATTCAACAGTGGCTGAATGGGAGATGTCAGAGAATAATGGTGGATGGCTGTTTGTCAGGTTGGAAGCCGGTGACCAGTGGGGTGCCTCAGGGATCTGTGTTGGGTCCACTGTTGTTTGTCATGTACATCAATGATCTGGATGATGGGGTGGAAAATTGGATAAGTAAGTATGCAGATGATACTAAGATAGGTGGTGTTGTGGATAATGAAGTAGATTTTCAAAATCTACAGAGAGATTTGGGCCATTTGGAAAAGTGGGCTGAAGATGGCAGATGGAGTTTAATGCTGATAAGTGTGAAGTGCTACATCTTGGCAGGACAAATCAAAATAGGACATACATGGTAAATGGTAGGGAATTGAGGAATGCTGTGGAACAGAGGGATCTAGGAATAACTGTGCATAGTTCCCTGAAGTGGAATCGCATGTAGATAGGGTGGTAAAGAAAGCCTTTGGTGTGCTGGCCTTTATAAATCAGAGCATTGAATATAGGAGTAGGGAAGTAATGTTAAAATTGTACAAGGCATTGGTAAGACCAATTCTGGAGTATGGTGTACAATTTTGATCGCCTAGTTATAGGAAGGATGTCAACAAAATAGAGAGAGTACAGAGGAGATTTACTAGAATGTTGCCAGGGTTCCAGCAACTATGTTACAGAGAAAGGTTGAACAAGTTAGGTCTTTATTCTTTGGAGCGCAGAAGGTTAAGGGGGACTTGATTGAGGTCTTTAAAATGATGAAAGGGATAGACAGAGTTGACGTGGATACGTTTTTCCCATTGAGGGTAGGGAAGATTCAAACAAGAGGGCATGACATGAAAATTAAGGGACAGAGGTTTCGGGGTAACGTGAGGGGGAACTTCTTTACTCAGAGGGTGGTGGCTGTGTGGAATGAGCTTCCAGCAGAAGTGGTGGAGGCAGGATCGATTTTAACATTTAAGAGTAAAGTGGATAGGTATATGGACGTGAAGGGAATGGAGGGGTATGGTCTGAGTGCGGGTAGATGGGACTAGGGGAAAACAAATGGTCGGCACGGACTGGAAGGGCCGAGAGGGCCTGTTTCCGTGCTGTAATTGTTATATGGTTATATGGTTATATGGTTATATACCAGAGTTAGACACAAAAAGCTGGAGTAACTCAGCGAGACAGGCAGCATCTCTGGAGAGAAGGAAGGGTCTTGACCCAAAATGTCACCCATTCCTTCTCTCCAGAGATGCTGCCTGTCCCGCTGAATTACTCGAGCTTTTTGTGTCTATCTTCGGTTTAAACCAGCATCTGCAGTTTCTTCTTACACAGTATACCATGGCGGTGGGAGAAGAAATCACAATAATATATGGACAAATGTGTCCATTTGCAACAATTACATCAGCAACTGTTTTTTTTTCTCCCTCTTGTCAACTCTCCCACTGCAACCCAAATTTATTTTTTTCCTTATATTTTTTTTTTTTTTCCTTATTTCCATCGAGTAAAACTTTCAACATTAAAAGGTGCAACACAATCTTAACTGACTCCAGAGAAAATTAACAGATGGAAACAGTTTCACCATTGGTTTTGGCCAAATTAATTATTTATAACCTTGCTGGTTATCTCCAAGATATTGAATGGAATCAATGGAGGCTTTCACCTAATCAGAATTATTCGGCTCTCACGCCAAATCCAATTTTAGTCTTGTACCACAACCGCATTTCTGCCAAATTAATTTTCTTGCCATAGGTTAAAATTAAATTAAAATTTGGCATTCTTTGAACATGTTTTGCAGAAGACATAATCCATATATCGAAGTATTTCTGAGCAATAAAGATATTAATGCACATATAAATGTGATCAATAGGCAAGGTATAATCAAGAAAATTCAAACAGCATAATGTAGGACCATTCTACATCAAGCTAGTTTGAACAAACATAAATGCAGCATAATAGCACTGCATCTGGAAAGGCAACTTGATTACCAACCTTAATTTTCAAAGCTATATCTTGATACTGTTTGCATGGATGCTCGTTTAATCCCAAAAAAAAGCACACAATTTAACATTCCAAAGAAATCCGAAAAAGAATGTACAATCATCTTTTACAAGACATCAAAACATCAAAAAGATTCCAGCTTTCCAAGCATTAATATATTCCCCATCACCAAATGTTGCAGTGGTAGGCAACAATAATAAAGGCAAATATACTAATTTGTCATAAGTGTGGTCGGAAAATACTCTTGAATGCCAAATCTGTTTTTTTTTAAAATGAAACAACAAGGAACATAAATGTGTTTTTTTCAGCAGAACCAGAATTAGCAGTTGTAATCAAACTAGGCAGATATGAACTGAAGACCATTGAAAACAAATGATCAGTTGGAAGATGCAAATACCCTATTTTGGTATGAGAGAAAGGGCCCCATAGAAATAGTGGACGAGCAGAGAGAGTAGTGTAACAGGAGTAAGGACAAAGGGAAAGAGGTTGGGGTGGGGAGGCACAGACTAGATGCCGGGGAATTGGGGAGGCAGCGATAGACAAAGAGACTTCTGGACCGTTAAACTCAGTAACATGTAATTCTTTCATGTCCTGCAAGAGTAGAAATCTGCCATCCTTACCAAAAGAGTTGACTCTAAACTATCTCCTCAGTTCAGGACAATTAGGGATGTGCAATAAATCCTGGCTAACTTACGACTGAGTAAATTGAGTTAAAAATAAGCACATAAAGGCAGCATAAATAAAAACAATCTTCAAACTAACTTTCTGGAATATTACCTACTGTTACTATTCATTCTGTTCAAAATTAGTGGCAAAAGCTTCGGAAATAAGGAGTTGGTACATTAAATTGCATTGGAGGAACTCTCAATATTTTTTGCAGAATGACCAAAATTTAAATATATACATTACATTGAAATTATGATATATTTCACTTGGAGTCAAGCAAATATCACTATATTTAATAACGTTGTGCTAAATCGATATGCTTTACACTTTATTTAAAAAATGTCAATCCTTGTACACAGGAATAATCTGCATCGACAGTCAAAAGATGTAAAAAATATTAACTCCGCATATAATTTATTTCATTTTCCTGATTGCAAGCTTTGTGGTTCACGAAGGGACAAACCTTAAGTCCTCATTTGCACAAACTCAAGTTTTGTGCATTTTTCAAATGTAATTTTGTGCATTTATTTTAAATTGCTGATGCGTGGAAAAGTCCCAATGTCGCCATCAAAAAAGTAAAACCGACATTTCTGTTGATCTCAGCTGTAAACTCATAGCATGCTCGAGTCATAAGATTGCAAATTCAAGTCTCACTGCAGAAAATAAAATTTAAAAAAACCTAGACTGGTACTTGACGAGCTGTCAGAAGTGTCTTCCAGATAAAAGATTTAAGCCTTGGCCTTGTCTGGTATTTAGGGAAGTGAAAAAAAAAATATTTTTAAAATATCAGAGAAGTTGCCCCCAGTAAAAAAAAAAGTAAAACTGCAGATGTTGTAAATCTCAAATAAAAACAGAAAATGCAGCAAACACTGAGCATTAACAAAAGTCGCAGGCCTGACAAGTTACCCTATACGCTGTCTGACCTACTGAGGGCTTCTGGCATTTTTGTTTTATTTGAATTGCTCCAAATAAATAAATTGGACCGAATAAGTAAAGAAATAAATAATGTCAATAAATATCAAAGTCAATAAATATCTCTCTTCACAACAACAAAAAGATTATGAAGTCATCCATTAAATTACTATGGAAGCCTGCTGTGCATACATCGTCTGCTGTGATTTTTGAAACTGTGATCTCATTTTAAAAGTATACCATTGCTTTAAAGCACGGAACATCCCAAAGATCCTCAAAAGGGTCTAAATAACAACATCATTTCCTTTTGGAGAATGGCTGACAAGTGATAATACGATTTTAATGAATCCGTCCGTCTATTTTAACGGAGGGTACTAAACAATTCCGCACAGTCTAAATCTCTTTCAAACCAGCTGAAATGATCAGATGAAATTTCCTTAAAAATTAACAATACTATTTCAAGACTGAAGGGCCTGTCCCATCAGGGACATCATTTGCGTGGAATATACGCAACATCATTTATGTGTCACGACGCACGCGTCGTGCTGCGCATGGTGCGTGGTGACGTAGGCAGTGACGCGCGGTCGCGCACGGCGCCCCAGAATTTGGGGATGCACAAAATCTTCGCACTCCATCTGCGTGACGTGCAAATGACACCCAAGTAGGACAGGCCCTTTACAGATTAAAAGATTATACAACAGGGGTTGAACAGTATTTAAAATAAAGAGACTCATTCTTAATTTTACTTTTTGCTCATCTCAGTCCTGTCAGAAGGCACTTCGCAATAAATTGGTCTGAGATTCTGCTCATAAATGGTAGCTTTATCCTCCTGGGATTGCAGGTATTTTACAACATTTCAAATGTTCAAAAACAATGTTCACCCGCAAAACGCCACTTTATTCATAACATTTGTAATACACAATTCAGGCTATTTCTTTGTCACCATTCATTGTACCCGCTGTATCAGTATCATTGCTTAATACCTGTATGTGTTACATTTGGTCAACATGGTAACAATCTGCTTTCCCCTCAAATAGTTCATCAGTGATCAATTTGAGGAGATCTTAATCCCTCATTGTGCAGGGATGGGCTGGCCTTATATTATGGCCTTTCCCCACATAACCTTTGCAGTGGCCGCACCAAGGTTTGGTGCATCCCTCAGCACACAGTGCTACATCCTGCTATGAGTCAGTTTGTGATTTCTGATTGTGGCCAGCTCCTGCACTGGAGGTTCATTAGGTTTTGAGTTGAGCAAAACATGCCTTTCATCGAATTGATGATCTTTCAGTAGCAGTGGATGTTTGTCTCAGGATGCTTCCCTGGGAACTGTTCAAAGAGCAGAGTGCTATGTTACACAGCTGCTCGGGATGACCTCAACAAAGACCACTGCATCCCTTTCCAGAACACCTTTGGTTCACACCTACCACAGCTGTCTGGGAGGGCAAACAAAAAACAAGGTGGCATAATTAGGGACATGATCATACTGGCAACCAAAGATATTGTTACGTGTTTTGCAATAAAGTTCATTCCAGCCCATCTATGTCAGGTCACAATTGAGGACTTTATAACCAACTTTGGTATCATTGAATATCTGAACTTTGCCATGTTTGGGAGGGGAGTGGCGACAGAGGGTAGCAAGCACAGGAGGTGTAAAAAACAAACAAAAAAAATTCTTTCAGAAAGCTAAGTTAGTTTCAATTCAAGCAAATCAAGCAACATGCATCTAATCAGGAAGCCTGACAAAGGATAGACTTGATACTGATCTAATATTGGAGAACAATAGATCAGCCATGATTGAATGGCGGCACAGACTTGATGGGCCAAATAGCCCAAATCTGCTCCGATGGTAACAATACTATTAAAGATTATTGTTAAAGGTGTCAACATTTCAGGTAACATATGAACAAGCACATGGGGCTAGATTTTTTGTAGTGTGAAGTGAAACTGACAATTACTTTATATTTTATTTAAATCTCTTATCTCACCAGGTCAGAAATTGCATTTTGCTTAAAAACACATAATGGCCATCCTTATCTGAACAAACTACTTCCTTAGAAAAATGCAATACAATACAACAGATTTAGGAAACAAGAGTGTTGAAAAATAAAACGGGAGCAGATCCAGATGTCACGCATACTTTTCCATGTCATGTAAACTTTTATAGTTGTAAAGCATGTTCAGCATAAGATGATGTGATTAGTAAAGAAAATTCACTTAGCTTGAAAATGTGAAATAATTTACAATATCATTTTAATTGTGAAATCCAATTTATATCAGCACTGAAAGAGAGCAAAACTGCCTCTCATAGTCATGATTGCCTCCACATCAATTATTTACATGGAGAACATACAGAATAATTGATAGTCTCTTCAGAGTAAAAAGTTGATGAAACAAAGGAAACAGGTAAAATTCTCATTTGGCCCAAAATAAATCTCTCAACACAATTAAACTGCAAAAGTACGATCCATGCCAACAGAAAGCCTGTAGTTCTTTACATAAGAAATCATAATTTGTGGAAAATCCTACAACTTTTAAATTTGTCCTTGATATATGGTGACAAATAAAAAGGTAATACAAATTACTTTTATTGTAAACAAGTTGCAAATTATTTAATATAAAAGGTAAATTTATTATAAGAATCACAAAATTGCTTACACCTAAAGTGCTGTGCCATCCATAGGTCATTCTATTACTTTCAAAGATTAAAGCTATAAAATCTCCATTTTCTCACACCAAGGACAAGTAAATTTCAGGCTTGAAAAAGTAATAAAACTTGTCAGTATTTTCTGAAAATGAAATTAACTGTGTGTCAAGATGTTACAAGAAGTGATAGATGGGTGTTTAAAAAAACAGAAAAATGTAAATTTTTGTTAAACCATGAGAAAAAATTGCTTTTGCAACAGTATGTTGGAAATGTGAATTAAGAAATAAGTAAATGTCTTAGTTTACCGGTAGAGAAAAAAAGAGAGCGGATTTATCTCTGAAAAACCAGGAGATCCACAATACAAGTTTTGTGTATTGTGAGTGGCAGATTTCACATTGAGTATGGGGCATAGCCTCACTAGTGACCAAAGCCATTGTGAAATTGTAGCCGACCACATGCTTGGAGCAAACCTGGGCTTCACCAACAGAAAACTTTTTGGGTTCCTGTTGGAAGACCAAGAATGGAGCCAGACTGGAGGAAACAGTGAAGTTCAGGGGAAAGCAACATACAAACTCAAATTGTTTGCTGGACAGTGAACAAACTCACCTAATATTTTTTACACATCCGGACTGCCCATGTTATCTCTGCAGTATTAAATGCACTTGAAAACACCACCGGAGAACAAGAGAAAAATATTGAAAAACATAAGAATTTCTTTACATAAATGTCGGCGGATGAATTGAATTGAGTCATTGAAAGGGAATAAAGGATTATACTGAGAAAGTTAGATGAGAAAGGACAGGAGGAGGGTCCAGTAAAACATGGACTTGAGTGGTTGAATCATTCACATTTCACATTTCAAAAAAAAGGACTTCTATTAAAACAAAAAGGAGCAAAGATGAACATTAAAGAAAACGCTGAAGTATCCAATACAAAATCTGGCAGCATAAAGTACTCTTTGCAGTAGCTGACTGCTCATTATTATTCCCATGAATTAATATTTGAAGGAAGATGCTTTAATAGAAGCAGCTAAAAGCCTTTTATGCACAAATTTTGACAAACTGTATTAAATAAAAGGAATAAATGCCAAGTAAGGGGCTTCCTGCCAAATGCAATTTAAATGGCTTGTTGTGCTGAAACAATCTGAAGATTAAAAATGTCTTGTGAATGACAACACACCAGAAAATAAAATTAATGCAGTACTTTCATTAATAGAATTGCATCTCCATGTGTTTTCTTCTATTATATCTGGAAAAACAGTGGTACAATGGCCTCTTGTGTCACAACAGGCTTTTAGGCAAATCTCCAGCATCCCAGCACACCTCTGTACTATTCAACCCAATGCCGCTACTCTCTTTAATGAAAACAAACTAGGCAATAAACCACTTGTTCCCCAAAGCTAGGTCCCTCTTGCAACAAACAGAATCTGATAACAGAAAATATGCTTTCATCTAAATGCATTTTTTTAATCAATTATGTCCAACAGATAAAAAGATAGATATCTTTTTGGAAGTAGGTTTCTGATTTACTCAACAACTGAACAAATATGAACAAAAAGGCAAAGAATTTTCCATATCACTTTATTGCTGTTTATTGAAAGCCTTTACCTCAATGCATATTATGATTAAATCATTCATCAACAGATCAAAGGATATTTCATTACTGTAAATTAGGCTTTCCAGCCAGTTGACATTTTTTCCACTAACTGTCCTATTTAAAAACAACAATAATTTATGAGTTTGCATTTTCTGACTAACATGAAGACATCTACAATTTGAACTTGCTGCATTGATCACTATGCATCAAAGCAACTACAGGGGCAAGATTTTTTTTACTGCATTCCATCAGCACATTGAAGCACACTGTTACCAGATGTTCACTGCATGTTCAAAATACAAACAGTTGAGTAATTGTTATTAATTTATGCACTCTGTAGCATGTTCACATATCAAAAGGAAATCATGGCACACCTAACAAACAAAACTGAGAAGTAAAAATGAGGCTTGCTCTCCATGAAAAATGGAAAAATCCTAAACAGGAGGGTAATAAACCCAAGGTGATGGTTTGAAGAAAAAATACAAAATTCCCTATGATTACAATTTAAATTTCACATAGCCAGAGCATAATTGAAAAGAAACTGGATTTTTTTTCCACATTTCCATTACTTAGCAATAACATCATCATCCACTTTTAACTAAAACTGCCCATGTAAATATTCACGTCAAAGAATCGGAATATCAAGTGATGGTTTAGTTCAATATTGTTAATAAATGGCTTCAATAAGCTACAAGTTCATAGAAAAGGAAAATGTAACATAAACACATGTAATGAAATTATAACCTATTTTTAGGAATACATTCACACCAGATGTTAGCTAAAACAGGATTTTTTTGCTGCATTCACTGCCAGATTAAACAAGCTGGATTGAAACTATTGAGCACAAGAGCAGTAATATTTTCTATATTTAATTATATATTCAAAAGCAATGACTTTATGTCCAATATTTTTGGAAAACTTAAAGAAAATGAAATATGATGATCACTAAGATGGCTTTTGACAATTTCTCTATCAGCATAAACGATAACATTTAAATGATTTGTTCATAATCATAACAGAAAACGAGCACCTGCTACATAATTCAACTGATTAGCAATTTAAAATAAGTTTTCATTTAAGCAATTTTCGTGAAATATGGTCACCTACTGAAAAACATTTAAAAATATATCTCATTACTCAGTCAAGAACTTTAATTCATAATAATACGAGTTTCATTTGTGGTTTTGATTGTTAATTGAAATATTGCTACCCGTTTGCCACATATAATGCCCCAAAATATGCCTTTGCAGTAGAAAATTCTCATCAAATTTAAAATCTTTCAGGTAAAACAAACCACAAATTCAGTAAGCATTAGCCAGTAGATATTATCATTGAACACTGCTGCTATCCAGTGGATTTCCAAAGGATTGCAACTGTACAAGTGAAAGGACATTAGAAATGTTTCTGGTATTGCTGGAGAATGCTGGAAAAACTCAGCTGGTCAGGCAGCATCTATGGAGCGAAGGAATAGGTGACGTTTCGGGTCAAGACCCTTCTTCAGACTGATGTGGGGGTGGGAGGGGGCGGGAAGAAGAAAGGAAGAGGCAGAGACAGTAGGATGTGGGAGAGCCAGAAGGGGAGGGAAAGGAGGGAGAAAGCAAGGACTACCTGAAATTGGAGAAGTCAATGTTCATACCGCTGGGGTGTAAATTACCCAAGCAAAACATGAGGTACTGCTCCTCCAATTTGCGGTGGGACTCACTCTTGTCATGGAGGAGGCCCAGGACAGAAAGGTCGGATTCGGAATGGGGAGTTGAAGTGCTGAGCCACCGGAAGATCAGGTTGGTTAATGCAAACTGAGTGGAGGTGTTGGGCGAAGTGATCACCAAGCCTGCACTTGGTCTCACCGATGTAAAGCAGTTGACACCTAGAACAGTGGATGCAATAGATGAGGTTGGAGGACGTGTAAGTGAACCTCTGCCTCACCTGGAAAGACTGCTTGGGTCCTTGGATAGTGTCGAGGGGGGAGGCAATGCGACAAGTGTAGTATTTCCTGTGGTTGCAAGGGAAAGTACCAGGGGAGGGGGTGGTTTGGGTGGGAAGGGACAAATTGACCAAGGAGTTACGGAGGGAGCGGTCTCTGTGGAAAGCCGAAAGGGGAGCAAATGAGAAGATGTGGCCAGTGGTGGGATCCCGTTGGAGGGGGCGAAAATGTTGGAGGATTATCTGTAGTATGTGACGGCTGGTAGGGCAGAAGGTGAGGACAAGGGGGACTCTGTCCTTGTTACGAGTGGGGGGGATGGGGAGTGAGAGTGGAGCTACGGGATATAGAGGAGACCCTGGTGAGAGCCTCATGTATAGTCGAACCCCCGTTCCCTAAAGAATGAGGACATCTCCGATGCCCTGATTTGGAATACCTCATCCTGGGTGAAGATGCGGCACAGACGGAGGATTTGGGAGTAGGGGCTAGAGTCCTTACAGGAAGCAGCGTGGGAAGAAGTGTAGTCCAGATAGCCATGGGAGTCAGTGGGTTTGTAGTAGATGTCGGTCAGTAGTCTGTTGCCTGCGAATGAAACCTGCGATGGAAAGGTCTAGAAACGGTAGGGAGATGTCGGAAATGGTCCAGGTGAATTTGAGTGCCGGATGGAAGTTAGTGGTGAAATGGATTAAGCCAGTGAGCTCTGCATGGGTGCAGGAGGTAGCACCAATGCAGTTGTCAATGTAGCGGAGGTAGAGTTTCGGGAGTCAAAGGAAAATTTGTTGAAATTCTCTGATGTCCCACAAGACATTAAGTATACAAACGTAAAGCACACGGTATTGGCGGTTCAGTATTGATGTGGATAGAGAACTGGCTGGCAGACAGGAAGCAAAGAGTAGGAGTGAACGGGTCCTTTTCAGGATGGCAGGCAGTGACTATTGGGGTGCCGCAAGGCTCAGTGCTGGGACCCCAGCTATTTACAATATATATTAATGATTTGGACGAGGGAATTAAATGCAACATCTCGAAGTTTGTGGATGACACGAAGCTGGGGGGCAGTGTTACCTGTGAGGAGGATGCTAGGAGGCTGCAAGGTGACTTGGATAGGTTGGGTGAGTGGGCAAATGCATGGCAGATGCAGTATAATGTGGATAAATGTGAGGTTATCCACTTTGGTGGCAAAAACAGGAAAGTAGACTATTATTTGAATGGTGACTGATTAGCAAAAGGGGAGATGCAACGAGACTTGGGTGTCATGGTACACCAGTCATCAAAAGTAGGCATACAGGTGCAGCAGGCTGTGAAGAAAGCGAATGGTATGTTGGCATTCATAGCAAAAGGATTTGAGTACAAGAGCAGGGAGCTTCTACTGCAATTGTACAGGGTCTTGGTGAGGCCACACCTGGAGTATTGCGTACAGTTTTGGTCTCCTAATCTGAGGAAAGACATTCTTGCCATAGAGGGAGTACAGAGAAGGTTCACCAGACTGATACCAGGGATGGCAGGACTTCCATATGAAGAAAGACTGGATGGACTCGGCTTGTACTCGCTGGAATTTAGAAGATTGAGGGGGGATCTCATAGAGACTTACACAATTCTTAAGGGGTTGGACAGGCTAGATGCAGGAAGATTGTTCCCGATGTTGGGGAAGTCCAGGACAAGGGGTCAAAGTTTAAGGATAAGGGGGAAGTCTTTTAGGACCGAGATGAGAAAATTGTTTTTCACACAGAGAGTGGTGAATCTGTGGAATTCTCTGCCACAGAAGGTAGTTGAGGCCAGTTCGTTGGCCATACTTAAGAGGGAGTTGGATGTGGCCCTTGTGGCTGAAGGGATCAGGGGGTATGGAGAGAAGGCAGGTACAGGATACCGAGTTGGATGATCAGCCATGATCATATTGAATGGCGGTGCAGGCTCGAAGGGCCGAATGGCCTGCTCCTGCACCTAATTTCTATGTTTCTATGTTTCTATGATTGAAGTCACCGTTGAAGATAAACATGGGCTCATGTTTCTATGTTTCTAAGAGGGAACTACCAATCATGACTAAAATTAGTTTTTCATTATCAAGTAGGAAAATCTAATTAGGATTATAAATTATTTAATATTTGAAAAAAAACTGCAAATATTCTGATATAAACTAAAAGCAAATAACCTGGAATGATGAAACCTAACATTGAGAAATTAAATATAAGAAGATAAACATGTGAACAAGAAAATGTATGCTGGGTCCATGGAGTTTACCATAGTGCCAAAGTAACCTGCAATGCTCCCCATTCACCAACTGTGATGCAATCTCTTGGAATGGTACTTAAAAAGCCTATACCCATGCAAGAGGAAATGAATCGTGAAATTATTCTAGCTTCAATGTGATCAGTGTGCGTGTGCGTGTGTGTGTGTGTGTGTGTGTGTGTGTGTGTGTGTGTGTGTGTGTGTGTGTGTGTGTGTGTGTGTGTGTGCGCTCACACATACAGAAAGTACAGGTAATTTCACATAAAACTGGGGGAAAAGATGATACAAAGTGCTTCAGCGACAGTGGGTAAGGCAGCTTCTCTGGAGAATGTGGTTAAGTAAAGATTCAGGTCAGGATGCTTCTATAGATTGTGGTGGGCAGGGGAAAGTAAGCTGGAAGAGAGGAGAGTCAGGACACAACCTAGCAAACGATACGTGGATACAGGTGAAGAGCGTTTCATGAGGGGAAAAACATTGTGAATTCAGTTTGCAACATGGAACAACCTGTACATTAGCTCACATTAGGGGTGGAAGATCGCAACCTTCACGTGGTCCGCCCTGTTTCGACTAATTCAATCAACTCAACGTGCACATACGGAAGATCAAATAGAACAAGTTGTCCAACAACTTTAGGCTGTGCACGCAACACGAAAGAAGAAGAAGAAGCTCACATTAAAACATAAAGCTTCAGACATTGATTCAGATTTTGAAATGGGCAAATATGATTTTTCATTGAATGTATTCTTACACAATTTTTATTAGTAGACAGCAGTAGCTGCGATTCTAATTTCCTGTACAATCTATCTGGAATTGGATGAAAATGCAAATAAATTATATTCAAAATTTTCAAGCAAATTTCTATTTTCAGTCTTGAATTACTGATCTTCCTTAAAGAATTAAAGGAATGATTAACTGTTGTTCAGAGGAATAATGTATTATCATCATATTCTGCTCTGTGGTGTGGCGGCGCCTAACGGCAGCGGCTTGGCTGCAGTCTGTCTGTTTTTTTTTAATTTTTTATCTTGTTAAATGTATGTGTTGATCCTAGTTTTTATTATTTTTTAGCTGTGTATATGTGGGAGGTGGGGGAAACCATTTACTCTCTTCCCTGTTCAGCGACCTGACGTTTTCCCTGTCGGGTCTCCGATGTCGTTGGGCCTAACATCGTGGAGCCGGCGGCGGCCTCCGGACGGAACTAACCTGAGGGCTCCAGTCGCGGAGCCTGCGGGCTCGCCATCGCGGAGCTGGCCGACTTTGGAACGGGGAGAGCTGTGGTGGCGCGCGGTTGTGACCCGACTTCGGAGCTTCGGAGGCTCCGGCCACAGGCCCGGTGGACGGGAACATCGGGAGCTCGCAGGTCCCTGGTAGGAGAACGCTTTTCGGAGCTCCCGCAATGGCAACTTCTCCCGCTGGAATTGCGGAGTTTAAATGACTAGGAGCGGGGCCTAACATCGCCCGGCACGGCTTAACGGCTGCGGGACTTACCATCGCCCGCCGGGAGCTTTAACATCGGGAGCCCCAGTCGCCTCGATGTTGCAGTTGGACTGCTAGACTGCGGGAGAAGAACAAAGGGAAGATGGAAGATTTTTGCCTTCCATCACAGTGAGGAGGTGTTGGAGATTCACTGCGATGGATGTTTGTGTAAATTGTGTTAAGGGTGGGTCTTGGTTTTTTTTGTAATGTTAAGACTGTAGAAATGCAATTTCATTCAAACCAAGCTGTTTGAATGACAATAAAAGGCATTCTATTCTATTCTATTCTAGCCTGGAGAGTTGGACAGTCAGCTTCCCGTTGAATGTTAGTGAAATTCTGTGATCGCTTTGGAGGATGCAGAATTCAAGAATGGAACATAGAACAGTATAGTGCAAGAATAGGTCACAACGTATGTGTCGAAAATGATACCAAGGCCATCACTTATTTACTGGCACATGACCCATATCCTTCCATATCCTCTGCACGCCTTTATAAAAATATTTTAAATGCCGCCAACATATCTGCTTCGACCCCTACGCCTAGTGGCGTATTCAAGGCACTCACCACCCTTTGAGCAACAAACCGGTCCTGCGTATTTCCTTTAAACTTTGCTAATCTCATTTTAAAGCTATGCCCGCTAGAAATAATAATCCAATTCCGTCTAACCTCTCCCTCCAGATAATACCCCCTAATCCAGGCATCGTTCTGGTAAACTTCCTCTGCACACTTTCCAAAGCCTCCACATGTTTCCTGTAATGGGCGACCAAAACTTCACACAATGCTCCAAATGCAGCCTAGACAAAGTCCCTTAAAGCTGTATTATGACTTCCTGGGTCATACACTCAATGACAAACCTATGAAAGCAAGCATACCATGTGCCTTTTTCAGCACTCTATCTACTTACGTTGCTATTTTTAGGGAATTATGGACCTGGACCCCAAGATCTCTCTGTACGCCAATGCCGTTAAGGGTTATGCCATAAATTGCATATTTTCCCCTTATATTTGACCTCCCAAAGTGCAACACCTCACACTTGCTTGGATTAAATTTCATCTGACATTTCCTCGTCCATTTCTAAAGCTGATCTACATCCTGCTATATGCTTTGACAGACTTCCTCACAATCCATCCCATCAACAATCTTGGTGTCATCTGCAAAATTACTAACCAATCCGTCTATGTTTACGTCCAACTCATTTATATATAATGCAACAACATTGTTTTTTTCTTGCGCAGAAACATATGCATCAAGGCAATTCTTCATGAAACAATTTAGCACAGATGGCAGGGTCCATCAAAATCATAAATCAAAGTTGCCATGGGAGATTCCAACTTGCAAAATAGTGAGTGGATATTGAATACACGTTGGGGAAAAAAACATTAGATGAGGCAATCATTACAAACTTTTCCTGCAGTATTTTCAATAACAAGCAAGAATTCAAAGGGAAATGTAGTGTTAGTGATTTGGACAAAATTTGCATATGTACAACTCCCCCACCCCCGCAAAAAGACGCATTTCCAACCCCTTGAAAGGAAAGGGCTCTGCTTTGAAGAAATAGGCTCAAAGTAGTGCATCTTGGTTCTTCAAGATATATTGGAATGCTCATCACAACAACAAATTTTAACCTTTTTTGGTGTGTAAAGGTTTGGTAGGCAATTCAGTTAATTATGATTAACAGCTACATTAGCATTCCTCGTGGCTGCCAGGTTATTGGGCCCCAAGAACATGCACAATTATTAACTGCTATTTACACTTGCTGCTAAATACTCTCTTTTATTGATTCCAATAGAACCAAATATGCAGAATAATACCAGGCATTAATAACCTTGATTGAGTTGAACACTATCTGGCTAAGATAAACTCCTCACTGAGAATTCTTCAATTGATTGAAAAATACAAACATAAGAATTAGGATCTGCCCTTTAGCCTCCTTCACTTTTCCATAAGATCACAATGATTAGATTGACACCTCAACTCCAGATTCTCGCGCAGCTCTGGTAACCTTTCACCCTCACTAATCAAATTAAATTCAAGGCTCAAAACTAAGTTAAATGTGAATGTTTTCAGTAATTTTTGCTAAATCATAGCTATTATTAACATATTGAGAATGGAGTAGTTACATCTGATTAAAAAAAGAACATTGAAAACTTATGTTGAAAAATGAAAATTCCCGTTAACACCATTCCTTCATAAGAATGTTGGAGGCTTAATAAAATAGTTTTTCAGTAGAATTAGAGTCTGAAACTTGACAAGATGTAGTTGACGATGTGGAGAAGAAGCTTTCTTTTTGCAGAAGGCCTCCTACATCCACAATCATTATTTCCATGTCTTTAAGCAGTATTTAGGGGAAATAAGACCATTAGACGATGAAAACAAAAAGGTTCCGTTATAAAAACACATTAAAAATATGGACCATGGATCAAAGAGTAGAAATGGAAAATGAGTGAAGTTGAACAAGAGCATGGATAGTGCTCTGCAAGGGCTAAGCAACACAGAACTATAAAGACACAAAAATATGATCACCAGGATGACAATGAAACTTTACCGCAATGAAGCCTTAGCCATGTTAAAATATAATTTAAAAAAACTGAAAGATTAAAATACTCCAATTAGTGAAATATTTTTTTTAATTGCCAGATTCACAAGCTGATTAAGATGGAAAATGCACATCATTAAAGTGCATATAAACACCATCCTCTGTGATCACTTGATCAAAGCCTCAAAGTGATCACAGAGGATGGTGTTTATATGGCACGAACTGCCAGTTGAGGCAGATAATAAAATAACATTTCATAACATTTGAAAAGATTGATGGATAGGAAAGGTTTAGAGGGATATGGACCAAACGTGGGCATGTGCGGCAGTGTAGATGGGGCATCTTGGTTGGCATGGGCTAGTTAGGCCGAAGGGCATGTTTGCATGTTGTATGACTATGACTCTAAATCATTTTTTCCCTCTATAAAACTGTCCTCTGTATTAGTAAAATGAATTACATTTCAAAACATAAATACTCTTGTTAATCCGTGAAAATGAAAGCCATTTACTATATAACAAAGTCTTCCAGTCAGCAATGAACTCAATGATTAAAATTATGGAGAAGACTGTCAACTAGCTCAAGGAGAAATCCTATTTTTCTTCAACAATCACCACTAGAACAGATTCATAGAATATCTCAACCAAAGTACGGCATCTCTGACCTTGCATTATTCCATCAGTTGTGCTCAATCGTAGTGTCAGCTACGATTAATTTAAATCTTGATGCAAAACTCTTGCCACCCTCAAAGTCAAAAATATTAAACACTTCATAAATCCAACTCAGGAAACAAATAATCAACGTAATGCATTTAGAATACATTTTTCAGTATTCTGATAGTGAGATCATTTGAAAATAATCTTTTCTAAAAATTGAGATTCTAAAAACCATTTATAATTATTAGAGATACTATGAATATAACTGCATTGCAAATTAAATCCCAACAAGTGGAATTTCATTGTATAAGAAATCATGGTGCTATATTGAAAAGTTGAAGGCTTTGAATTTTATTTTGCAAACCTTCACATTAGAATTTGCTAATGAATAAATCAATTTCTACTGAAGGACAAACCTGACTGAATTATTAAATCATACATCAAGTCTAAAGTTGTCACTTCCCAACTACTGCATTGACAAGTCATATACATTTGTTAAGCATCTGAACAAGAGATATACTGCTGTTTTATTTATTTGGTAGAGTACAGATGGAGGGCTGCAATTTATCAAAAATGACAACTAAATCTATCTTGTCATACCTATAGCTATAATAAGAGTGTGCCGAGATCAACAAGTCTTTTCTTCAAAATTACTGATCTGTAAATTGCCCTTGACTGTTGTGGCAAATACAAATCACTTTCCTCTGTCAATCTAGATCTTGCAAACATGACAAACATTTAGTAACTACCAAAAAATAAGCATTACTAAGTGTAGCCTTTTTAAAACCATTTGCAAAAACCGATAAAGGTATGACTAATGGACAAAGCTTTCAAAATAGGTGCAAATGTTTACAAAATATTTCAAATGCATGCTATATCTTCATTAATCTTCATTAATACCAAAGACACATGTTGCTCAATATAAATAATTATATTCAAGTTCAACAAGTTAATTTGACAACTGATCAAATAATATTGAATAACATCATAATTCAAGTAATATGATCTCAACTGATCAACCACAACCTTTGTTACCCGATATGTACTAATATCTACCACCCCTACCCCACTCCATCTCTTAAGATCCATAAACCTTGTTCTTAATGATCAACATGTTAGAATCCCTAATTAAAATGGAAATACTGGAAACATCCAGGAGGTCAGAAGGTATCAAAGGAAGGTAAATTTGAATTAACCTTTCAGGTTGACGGCTTCAGTTAGTTGCTTGGTGTACGTCAGTGCGGTCCAGATTTCTGTATCTGAAAACTGCAGCAAAGTAGGCAATGAGCTGGAGAACAAATAATGGTGTGAATGGCCACCCATGATGCTACCGCTGGACTCAATAGTTCATACTTGGCTCCTCAGCTTTATATAAGAGAAATGAATGGAACTGATATTGGGTAATTTGTATTTCTTTCTCCACCATTAACTACCTCTTAAAATTAATTTTTCCATGCTACATGTTGTCCAAATGAATCTATTATGAAACATTTAAGTACTGTGTAAAGGTCTCTGCACCAAGAGCTGTCAGAAAGCCTTCATAAGCACCTCTTCGCCGTGGCATCACCTCCACTACTGGTTGCATGTCGCAGCTCGCTGACTGCTCTACCTGGTGAAACAGCCTCAGTGGTGAGGCTGGCAGGACATGTAAGCAAAGCAACTGCAAAAGTTGGTGCAACCAAAGGTATCTATTGAAAGGCAAATGCATGATGCATGCTGAAAAAGCACAATACAGCCCAATATTTCTCTGGGCCTCTCCACTGATGCCACATCTGCTGAATACTCCAGCATTTTCATTTCAGATTTCCAACATCCACAGTCCTTTGCTTTTGTGAATGTACAACCATGGCTTTTTACGTGGTGTCTTATTTCCTGTGGTATTGCATTGAATTTACGATGAAGGATGTAACAACATACAGTTAACTCTCATTGATGCAGTATTTATGAGGAATTCTCATGCAATTGGTAATGTTTTTGAAGAATTTGATTTATTGTTTATTTTAACCTTAAAATATGGAATTGCAGTGTAAAACAATAATTAAAAGTAAGATGAGTTACAGTTTAGCAGTTCATTTAAATGATTATGCATTAAATGTAGAATCTGATGCACAACAATTTCTCTGGAACAATTTCCATGCAACTGGCACTGCATCCCCTCCCTCCAACCTAACCCCCACCCCTCATTCCCCATGGATGATGGATGGCTGAAAGCATATGTAGATTGAAAAGAATAGGTGAACTGACAAGAGTCAGTGTCAATTAAATTAAACAAAAAGCTGGTTTTAATCAGTGGGTCAGGAAGCATCTCTGGAGAAAAGGAATAGGTGATGTTTTGTGTCGAGACCCTTCTTCAGTCTGCGTGATAGAGGAAAGGGAAACAAGAGATATAGATGGTGATATAGAGAAATATAGAACAAATGAATGAAAGGTATGCTAAAAACAACAATGATCAAGGAAAGGTGGAGCCCACAATGTTCCACTGTTGGCTAACCGATAAGGAGTTATGCCGACAGTGAAACTCAACAGGACAACAGTGAAACTAGTACAGTGACTGGGGTCGTGGGAGTGACAGAGAGAGAGAGAGTGGGGATGCAAGTGTTACTTGAAGTTAGAAATCAATATTCATCCTGCTGGGTTGTAAGTTGCCCAAGCAAAATATGAGGTGCTCTTCCTCCAATTTGCATCTGGCCTCACTCTGACAATGGAGGAGGCCCAGGACAGTAAGGTCACTTTGGGAATGAGAAAAGGTGTTAAAACTTTGGACAACTGGGAAATCATGTAGACCGAGGCGTATTGAGTGAAGGTGTACAGAGAAACGATCAGCCAGTCTATGCTTGGTTTCGCCAATAAATCACACCTGGAACAGTAGATCCAGCGGATATAGTAGATGAGGTTGGAGGAGGTGCAAGTGAACCTCTGCCTAACCTGAAAGGACTGTCGGGGTCCCTGGACAGAATCGAGGGAGAAGGTATAGGGACAGGTGTTGCTTCTCCTGTGGTTGAAGGGGAAGGTACCTGGGGAGGGGGTGGGAAGGGATGAGTTAGCAGGGAGTTGTGGATGGAATGGTCTCTGCAGAGACATAAATCGGATGACACAAAGGAGCGGGGCAGGCAGCATCTCTGGAGAACATGAATAGGCATGTTTTGTGCTGAGACTTTTCATCAGAGTCGTTGTAGTGAACAAACCTACCTTCTTTCCCCATCTCTCTTTCAGCTTTCTCCCCCCACCACCACTATCTGTCTACAGAAGGGTCCTGACCCAAATGTCACCTATCCACATTCTCCCAAAATGCTTCCTGTTCCGCTGAGTTACTCCAGCACTGTGTATCCTTTTCGTACTATTGGTAAACTGACCACCTTACATGTTCTTGCTTATTTGTAATGATTGACTCTAAACTGACCTCTAGCATGCCTTTTTTTCAAAACAACCATAATGCCTTTAGATCCAGTTGGCAGTCCACTAACGACTTCAAGAGAAATAGAGCATAGGTCAAAAATGTAAACCTTGCTACCAACAGTTAGATCCTAAAAATGTAATAAAAAGCACACCAATGCCCTTCTGACAAACATGATAATTCAATCCCAAAACGGTTGTCATTAAACTTCCTTCAGCATATGCAAAATACCACTTTATTAACTTCACATGTAACAGAATAAAATCCAGACATTTATAATATACTTAGGCTTCAACTTTATGCTTAACCGAAGTGCTGCAGTATTGGACAAAATTATAAGAAAGTGCATGAGAAATTAAAACTTACATCTAAGATTTTCCGATTGTAAGCAGTTGCGTGAAGCAGAGAAAACACTGCCACTGGTACCAAACATACTGTACAAATCTGGATAAGGAAAAGTTTTAGAAACAAGTCAAAGAAATAGGACAAAGTGTCATATTATTGAAAAATTAGCTGTCTAAAGAGAAATAATATTTTTAATGTTAATTTGTTGGTGTACACATGAATCAACTATTAGAACTGTGCCATTAAGCTTGATCAGAGGGAGATTATTAGTTACTAATTGGCATTTGAAAGCATAGAATACAAATTATACCACTTCAAATTATCAAAAATGTCTTGCTTAACCTCCACCTGTATCCACCAAATCTTTAAAATTTGTATTTAATGGAATGCTGATCAGGTTAGTATAATCCAAACAACAATTATTTTACCAACATTAACCAACATTTTTTTAATAAACCTACAGGATTGTGGATAAATAAATATATTTTGCAAATTCATAAAAATGATTACATACTTTATAAATAATTTCCATACTTGACCAACTGTTTGGATTTTGTTATCAATCATTACAATACGGCAATTATGACATTAAGGAAACAATTTCCTTTTCTTATTCTTAACACTTCTTTTTGCAGCTGGTGCCATTTATTACCAAAGTATGGTCCACAGGATCTAACAGCTTAGCTGTACTTGGGTACATCTGTAGTACCATTCAATAAGCTTATCACTTTTTACTAGCATTTGCCACATGACTCTTGACACCACAGGGGAACAAAATAATTATAAAGCCCAGATGTAAAATTAACACTTGACAAAGTAGTTTGTGGAAGAGAGAATGTTTACACCTATTTCCCCTGAACAATATTTCTCTCCTGAAAAATATGTTTCCAATTTTTGGATGACAGCCTTTAGTCCTGATCTCATGAATCTGCAAAAATACTTTCCGTCTAGCCAATGATCTTTCCTCAGTAATATGGAAACTTTAATTAAACTGTCTCTTCACTCTCTAAATTGCAAGGAACACAGCCCAAACGTAATTAACTGGTTACCAAAGTCATCTCTAAAGCTTAGTCTAGCCATTGAATAAGCATGATATTTCATAGAAGGATTCACAATGTCCTTTTCTGGACACTGCATATACAATTTGTTGTTGGAGCTAGTTAAAGCTGGACATTAAGAGACACAATTTTATTTGAACTGCTAGAAATAAAGAACTGCAGATGTCGGTTAATATACAAAAAGACATAAAGTGCTCCAGTAACACAACAGAACAGGCAGCATCTCTGGAGAACATGGACAGGTGACATTTTAGGTTGAAACCCTACTTCAGTCTGGCAGTACAAAAATGTCTGCAGAAGGGTCTCGACCTGAAACTTCACCTATCCACGTGCTCCAGAGATGCTGCCTGAATGGCTGAGATACTCCAACATGGTGTCCTTTCATTTAAACAACTACTTCATAATAATTAACCAATTTAGTTTCTTAAATTTAAAAAAACGCTCAGTTGGTCTGTCAAATATAAAATATTTAAGTTGTAAATAGGTAGGAAAATTAATTATTTGCAATTAAGACCATTATAGAGGTGCTATCGTCTGCTGGCCTACTATCTATTGAAATGGCAGTCAGAGACAGCTCCACAATTTTATGTTTACCTTTCTACAAAGATAAACACTATAACAGTTCAATTGAGTATAGAATTTGCCTTAATCAAAGGATAAATTCTCATTGCCTCAGACATATCCAAAATGCCAATGTTATTTTATCTATCATTGCATTATTAGATGGCCAACTGTTTTTTTGTTTACATGTAAAAATCGCTTCTTCTTACCCTTCACTTTCCTTTTTATTCCTCATCAGCTTTACCTGCCTGCTGATCACAGCCTATCATAATTGTCCTTGCTTTCCTGCTTTCTATAGCCCAGTTCTTATGATATTCTTCATTGACATCTGGTCCTGATTTCTGTTTCCCGTTGAGAACCCACTCACTCTTCACCATTTCCTCAGTGCTTTCAGACGGATGGTCACTTCAAAATCAATGATTTTTTAAATAGTAGTGTATAATAGCTGTAGAATCCAGCAATTGAGTTTTTTGGAGTAGTGCAACCAATTAATGTTTATCACTATTCAATTTACTTGCAGAAATGATACATTTGAACAATCTAATTTTAAAGAAAATATTTAGAGCATCTGAATGCTATTAAAGTAAACAAATGTGTTTGGTATGTATTTTCTTTGGCTTATCCTATTATGAAGATTGAAAGAGGTATTATTAGTAACTTCAGACAGCCTTAACAATTCCCTGCAAAATGGGTCATCTGTGACCTTGCGTGCACTGAGAAAATTTTGTTCAGGGACATAAGTACTTAACTAACTGGTCCTCTTAAAATGACTACTTAAGTATTCCCTGTGGGAAGTGAAAAAAAGTCAAGTTTCATGTAAACCTTGCAAAATTGGGTTTTACCACTGAAAATATATTTACATATCCTTTTTGAGTGTGATGCTAAACCGTATTACTGTTAGATATCACAGACAGTAAATGACGGTTGCTCTATCTAAACTTTTAAAATTATCGACCATGTGGGACCCGTTGGGTCCTGTCCTCATACGAGGTTTGCGGGGGGGGGGGGGGGGGGGGGGTGGGGGCATCAGCTCACACACACTAACCACCCCCACACCAAACACTACTATTCCCCTTGTTATTATATTAATTTTATTTATTGATCCTTTTACCCCATAACCGCCCTATCCACTGACGCAAAGCCCCCAACTCGCAGGCGCGTTCGGTGGCTGGGGAGGGTTAGAGAGTGAGGGCCAGAGAGTGAATGGGAGAGACAGAGATAGAGGCAGACGAAGAAGGACAAGAGACAGAGGGAAGGGGGTGGAGGGAGGAGGAGGAGAGGAGGGTGGGTGGGTGAGGAGGGGAGGAGGTGAGAACGGACGATGGGTGGTTAGAGAGGATGCTTGAGAGGTGGGAGGGAAGGGGGAGAGGGGGTGGGAAGGGAGGGGAGAGGGTGGAGGGGAAGGGAGGGGGGGGAGTGAAGGGGGTAGGGGAGGGGTAGAGAGGGGTGGTGTGGTGGGTTTGTTGGAGGGGGGGGAAGGAGTGTGTTTAGGGGAGGGGTCTGGGAGGGGGAAGGGGGTTTAGGGGAGGGGGTGGGGTGGGCAGGGGAGGTAGGGGAGAGAGAGAGGGGGGGGGGGAGGGAGAGAGAGAGGAGGGGGGACGAGAGGGGAGAGAGGGGGAGAGAGGGGGAGAGAGGGGAGAGAGGGGGAGAGAGTGGGAGAGAGTGTGGAGAGAGGGGGGAGAGAGGGGGGAGAGAGAGGGGAGAGAGAGGGGGAGAGAGGGGGGAAGAGGGGGGGAGAGAGGGGGGGAGAGAGGGGGGGGAGAGAAGGGGGGAGAGAGGGGGGAGAAGAGGGGGGAGAGATGAGGGGAGAGAGGGGGGAGAGAGGGGGGGAGAGAGGGGGGAGAGAGGGTGGAGGAGAGGGGGGAGAGAGGGGGGAGAGGGGGGGGGGAGAGAGGGGGGAGGAGAGGGGGGGCGAGAGGGGGGAGAGAGGGGGGAGAGAGGGGGGGAGTGAGGGGGGAGGAGGGGGGAGAGAGGGGGGTGAGACGGGGAGGAATCAGATGAGAGGGATAGGGTAAGAGAGAGGTGAGATGGTACGGAGAGGGAGGAGGATGGGGGTACTGGGATGGGAGAGAGGGGAAGGGAGAGGAGGCGTGGAGGAGGAGAGAGAAGAGGAGGGGGACTGGGGAGTGGAGGAGCAGAAAGAAGTGGGAGGAGAATGAGGTGGTGGAGGGGAGAGGGGGGAAGGAGAGGGGGGTGAGAGAGGGGGAGAGAGGGAGGTGAGGAGGTGAGGGTGGGTGGAGGGAGGGGTGAGGGCTGGGTGAGGGGGAGGGGGGAAGAGGTGAGAGGGCGGAGAGTGGGAGAGGGCGGATGAGGAGGAGAGGGCGGAGAGAGGGAGAGGGCGGAGAGCGGGAGAGGGCGGAGAGAGGAGAGTGCCTGGGAGAGAGGGAGGAGGGAGGGAGAGAGGGAGAGGGCCGGAGAGAGGGAGAGGGCGGAGAGAGGGAGAGGGGGAGGGGAGGGAGTGGGCGGAGAGAGGGAGAGGGAGGAAAGATGGTGAGGGAGAGGGCGGAGAGGAGGGGAGGGCGGAGAGAGGGAGAGGGCGGAGAGAGGGAGAGGGCGGAGAGAGGGAGAGGGCGGAGAGAGGGAGAGAGGAGTGGATTTCTGAAATCATAAGTTGAATCCCTAACGAAATATGTAAAAATCTCTGCGTTTTTGCGTCTGGTTTTCAAGGAAACACGTTTCAAAGGCAAAATTACAGACACACACACACACAGTTTTAAAAGTATATAGATAGATAGATAAGATATTAAGAGTTGTTTGTCCATATTTCTAATGATTATTAGAATATTCTTTTATAGGTGATGATAGTAAAGGACGTAACTTAGCACAGCACCAGAAAACAACAGGGTGAGAATTAAAGTATAATCAACTTACACAAGGATCAACCAAGTCTGGGCTAAGTTGGCCACATATTAACTTAAATTTGACACATAAACAAGTTAAGCAAATTTGAAAAAACACAGCAAGCTGGATGCACAATGTTAATGAAGGAAAATTAATTTCTTCATTGCTACATATATCATTAAATGTGTGTTAATTCAAATGTTTGAAAAACAAGTCAAAAATTCTCCAGTATTACAGTAGTATTTGCACACGCACAGGAAGGTGAAAAAAACAGCGGGAGGGACCAGATTATTCTTCTCAGCCAGATCTTGTGGAACCTCCGATTTTGTTTTACCTTTTAAATCTTCTCATACCATTTGATTGCCATCGGAAAAATAATTCAGTTTACATAATGACCACAGTGAAGGATACAGGTAATGGGATAGGAGGTAATAAAGATAAGTGAGTACAGGAAGTAGTGACAGCTATCCTCCAGGAGTGCCTGTGTGATATAGGCTTTGCTGAACTGGAATCTGGGAAGCCTTTGGTGCAACCGGCAAACACTGGTCAGGGCATTAGCCAGTAATGCTCTCTGGTAGAAATATCCACCTTCAGCAACTCTATGGACAAGAAACACAGACATAAAACATTCAGTTTCTCTGTTTAAAAACAATTGATAAAATTGTGCCATTGAATTGTAGCCGATTTACCTTTAATGTTAGTGATTTTTATATTTATTTACTTTATTCATTTTTTGAAAATAACGTATTTGTCTCCTTTGAAGAGCATGGTTTTTCTGAAAGTCATCTGGGTGTCTGCCATGTGCAATCGTGTAACTATCTACAAGAAACTGCAATGTAACTTAACAAGAACGCAATATATACCATGTTTTATTTTGCCTAAAATATGGAGATATACTGCAAATCTAGGTCCAGAGAACTTAAGTGCATCTTTAAGAGTGATGAGTGAGAGCCACCCATATGCGGAAAGATTGCGGCCAGAATTGAAAGTCATCATCAATCCTTTTTTTCAATCATTCATTCTCTCTGCTTTCTTTTTTTTCTTTTCTTTTCATTCTTCATTTCTTCTTTTCCAATTCTTTTGTTTTTTCTCAATCCAGAACTAATGTTTTATTGATCAAGACTGGATTACCAATGATTTCTTTCATTGACTTGTAGGGGTCCATACATGGAGCCTGGGACAAAGGGCTATCTGCAGCATGACACAAATCCTCAGTGACAAGTCCAAATCTGTAGGTTTCACTCACAAGCTAGAACATCCACCAAATTGCTACTGATACTTTAGAATATTGTGCAGTTGTCGGGTGAAGTAACCATTTGATTAAATTTGCCGTAGACGACATGATCCTAAACTACCATTGCTGAGTATGTCATCTTGCAAACAACTCTTCCCATTATGGAAATGAGATTAACCCTGCATTGGGTATACAGTCTGCACTCTGTGCTCTTTCAATAATAAAAAAAGTTGAGAAGTACATATGATCATGGAACACAAGCATTGCATTCACTATACCACAGGCATTTGCATCCATTCCTGCTATTATGGCCTCCAACTGGCGATAATAGCCACAGTGCCCAATAATAGCAAACACTCATCTCTCAATCTATAAATATACTTATACCTGTTGTGTGGTTACTATTCTTTTTTTTTAAATATATTACTATTAGATGCAAACATATTATGGTAAAAACATTTCATAAGTATCAATCATACATTATTAAAATTGTTAATTGTGGATTCATTCTGCTTCTAATTTTTTTAAAATATAGATAGAAAGTAAGAAAGGAGAAAAAACACAAATGTCAAGATAAAAAAAAATAGAATGATTTACTAATAATAATCATTTGAGTATAGGTATGAAGATTATAAAGTATAACTTTTAATTAATCCTGAGGTCAAGTTTCTGTATAGGTTTCCAGGCCGAAACCAATCTCCCTGCAAATAATCGTGATTGAAGACCATATTCTAATTTATAAGTTCTTGTTTGTCCACATTAAGACAAATCTGATTCTTTCAAAGTGTTGTAGGATTCGCCGGACTATTTCCTTAATCCACATTTTAATTGTGTGGGTTGGGGTTATAGGGCCTTCCAAAATGTGTGGTTAATATTCAGACATTGGAATATAATCTTCATTAGCTTTATGAGAGTGATCAGTTTTCAGCAGAAGAAACTGTTATGACCAAATTGAGTTATCTTGTTGCTAAATATTTTGAATACCACTATTTCAATTTGCCCCCCCCCCCCACAAATAGGATTTACTCATTATTAAATGAAGAGTTCTATCACTTCTCTGAAAAAGCTTAGGAGAAGATTAGGTGTACTTTCACAAATACAAAATACTAGAAATACTCAGCAGGTCAAGCAGTGCCTGTGGATATTTCTGATCACAGAATTCGGCAAAAGATGAAAAAACGTGTGCAATCAGATGACAGAGAAAGGAAGCAGTGAACGGAACAAAGGCTACGCACACGATGGGGTGAAAACCATGTTGTCCAAGTGACAAATGTTTTCAATGCTATTTGGTTACTAGATAATCAAAGGCAGCTAGAAAGAGAGAAAGCAAACAAAATAAAATAACATGCTGAACTGTGAGATGTTGAACAAGCAGTTGCAGGAAGTTTTAAACAAGAGAATGTAAGGAATAACTGGGGTATAATGTGGGTGGAATGGAAAACTAAAGTGACAGGCAACTAATAGCTCAGGTTAGAATCAGTGTGAAGGATATTCACCGAATCATTTGTAGTATTGTGTTATCGCACAAAACAATAGCGATTGCAAATTTGGAATATGGCCTAACTTTCAGACGTAGACCAAAAATACATCACATTTAGCAATTACTAACCATCAATATTTCTAAACATTTGTAGCATTCAGCATGACACCATAACTAATTTTAAAGCCCCATTTCAAGTATTTTAGCCAATAAACTAGAGACAACCTTTTCTACCCATCAAGCAGTGCACCAGCTGCTACAATCAACATTTTATGATTTTTCATAATAGTTTACCTTTGCCCATATCTAATAATAAATTTATTGTACAATTCTACTCACCCAAAAATGGGAAACAGAAAAAAGAATGTTGACACCAGTGTGAATATTCGAAGCAGCCACATGATTGATTCTGTCTTGTTGCTCATCATGAATTGCTTTTTAAGAGGGAAGAAAGAAAGTGCATGATTAAAAACGTAAATTTGAAAATGTACTAGACCAAGTGAGACGGTTTGCATGACGCGTGCGATAATGTGCTCGGACGAAGTGCGTAGTCACCAGTCGGAATTATGCTCAATGAAGCATTCACATATTATTTCTGCTTTCAAATAAAGTCACAAACTAACATATTCACCAATCAAGACATGATATATCCCACAGTGACATGCAGCAAAATTATAAGACAGTATCTCAACTCTTTTTACACATTGCATTTAATGCAATTTCTATTAGTTCTTTCCACTTCCAAAACTAAAAAAAAAAAAAAAAAAATATTTGGTTGGATTATTCAGCGTATGATCGAACCTGTGTCAATAAATCTGGACCATTGGTAACATTATGCTTACCATGCACTCTACAGATTGATGCAGCATGTTTCTGTGAAGGACGAAAAATTACCATGATATGGCATGCATGGGTTGTTATGCTATTGGTACAGAAACACTCTCGCTTCCCACATAATGTATCCACAACAAACTATTACAGGTTGCCAAAGAAATTTATATAGGCTTTTTTTATTGATAAAAAATCCACTATACCCCATCTAACAGGTTTCAAAACATTACTCTAACTGAAAAGAGATGGCCAAAGGACATAACTGCAGCAATGTTACTTTGGTTTAGTTTACAAGGTGTCAAAACGCCACATTACCAGAATTCAGATCTGATGTACGTGTTGTGAACTGCAATGAAGATACCAGTTTGTTACACAGATAAAAAAAATACTGATAAACGCTGTTTCCATATTCCCACCAGAATGAATGATAAATTTTCAACTGAAATTCTCCTGACCAATTTTGTGCTGTATATGATTGACTGTTAGAAGTTAAACTGGATAAATCCAGCATTTACGGTGAATGTTGCTCACTAATAACTTACAGTACTGAGACTTAATATTGAGAGCATTGATTTGCGTTTAAAATGAATTCTGTTAATAAGTGGTCAACGGCCAAGCAGTGACATCGAACACTGCGGTTTTAATGTTTCACGTGTTCACAATTTAATTAATCCAACTGTATGGACTGAAAATGCAAAAATTTTGAAGACATTTTCAGACAATTAGGTCAGGGAGGGGGGGTGTGGGTTGTGAATCAGTGTGGGCGTTGGATAGGACGGCGGGGGGGTGGGGGTTTAGAAAGCAGTCGGTGCGGAATTGGATGGATTGAGGCAGGTGAATTAGTACGTGTTGGTTGGAGTAACTAAAATTGTGAGGGAGGAGAGCACGGGGGATGTCAGTGGTGTAGAATGGGGGGGGTTAAGTACGGGATGGATGGGGGTAGACAAAGGTGCTGGTGAGGAACTCAGTGCGGTGGGGCAGATCTATGGAGTGAAGGAATTAAGAAATTTGGGTCATGACTTCTCAGGTACAGATGGACGGGGGGGGGGGGGGGGGGGGAAGGGATCAAGCGCAGGTATGCATGGAGGGGTGCAGGACCTCCCAACATTTGATTGTCAAATTCATAATATTTCCCCTCAAATTCATATTTTTAAATGAAAATTCATTATTATTAGTCGCGGCGCCCTATTCGGGGGTCCCTGTCCACAAATTCTAAATTGTGGAAGAGTATTTTAAAGCCAAATGATGAAAATGTACATGTATGCTGAAACATTTATAATTCTTTGTTTAAACTGTGATATAAACCTTGGCACTAGATCACCTTAATTTCTTCCACTTGGGGTTTGTTGCCGGCGGGTCTGCGCTGGCACTGGTGCAGATCAGCGGGCTAGCCGGCGGCGGTGGTGCGCACATGCGCCTTTGGGCCAAGGTTGCCGGCGGAGTCTGCGCGTGCCGCACTGGGTGGGGGTCGGGGGTGGGGCGGGGCCGGTGATGGGGCTGCCTGCGATTTGCGGCCGGCTGCCGGCTGAGGGAAGTGACGCTGATCGCGCGGGCCGGCGCGCCGGGCGCTGTGCCGGGCGTGGCGTCGGCTCGAAATGGCGCGGCCCGGGAACCCTCCCCCACTGCGCACGCGCGGCCACTGGGGCCCCGGGCACCTCCCCACTGCCGCCGCGCGTCCACTGGGGCCGGCAACCTCACCCACTTCTGCGGCCACGCGCGGCCACTCGGGGCCGGCAACCTCCCCCACTGCGACGCGCCGGCCACTAGGGCCAGGCAAAGTGCGCTGATCGCGCGGGCCGGCAAAACCGGGGACACCTGGCGCCTGCGTTTTCACCACGGGAGGAAGATTTAGCGGGATTAATTAGGTACAATCGAGGTGATGGCGGGAAAGGGAACCTAAAAAGCGGGAAATATCCGCCAAAAGCGGGATAGTGGGAGGTTCTGAGGGGGTGGGTCAGTACAGTGTGGTTCGGAGGGTCTGTGCAGAATGATATGGGCGATACTACAGGATGAATGAGGGAAGGGGCAGGGTATGGAGGGGTGGGTCAGTACGGGATGAATGCGTGGATAGTACAGGATGGATGGAGGAGAAGTACAGGATGGATGGGAAAGGGGGGTAAGTACAGGAGAATTGGGGGATCAGTGTAGGAATGGATGGGGGGGTGGCAGGAGATGAATGCGCAGATGGAATAGGGTGATCAGTGCAGGATGAATAGTTGGGGGGGGGGTAGATGGGAGGGGGAGCACAGGGGATGTCGTGAGGACTGAATAGAGGGGGATTGGTGGATCAGTGCGGGTGGAGAGGAGGGGTCCTAAGATAGGGAAGAGAGGAAGGAGAGCGAGGGGGAGGGAGAGGGGGAGGGGGAGGGGGAGGGGGAGTGGGAGGGGGAGGGGAGGGGGAGCGGGGAGGGGGAGGGGGAGGGGGTGGGGAGGGGGAGAGGGAGAGAGGGAGAGAGGGAGAGAGGGATGTAGAGGGAGAGAGGGAAGAGAGGGAGAGAGGAGAGAGGGAGAGAGAGGGAGAGAGGGAGAGAGAATTGAGAGATTGAAAGAGAGAGAGAGAGACGGAGAGAGAGTGCGGAGGAAGGAAATTTCAGCACTCCTCGGACAACATCGCCCCGCTGCCTTGGCCGCGACAGACCGCTCCATTTCTCCTCCTTCTGATAGCGGGACAATGCTTGCTAATCGACTAACGGCGCTTTCAAAACAAACCATCCTGCACGCCGTGGCCGGAGGAGGGAGGGAGGTGACCTGGGCATACCGCTAATTTCGGAGCTGTAATGCGTCGGTTTTTCGAAGATGTGATTAACACAAACACACACACACAAATACATACAAGCCAAGATCAGAGTTTTGTAAGAATAGAGATGATTATGAGGTACAGAATAGGTACTTTTAGGATCAACACTGTGATTTTCACATTTTTCGCAAATTTACCCAATATCTGGATTCTTCAGTGCTTCATATATATATCGGTAAGGCAGCAAAAGAACTATAGATTAAATTTGGACATACATAATATAAAAATTTGAGAGAAGAAAAATAAACAATACTGCCTGAAAAGGTATTAAATGAGCTCAATGGGCACGTCGAACAATAATTCAAAGCTTGCATACAATTCAGGATTACAATTCCAACAAAGTGGCTGTGGAATCTAACTTCAGTTAATTAAATCATTTGGAATTAAAGTTAGTCTCAGTCATGGTGGTGGCCATCAAACTGGTGGATTTTGCTGCAAGACAATTCAGCATCTCTACTGTCTCTCAGAGGAAATTTGCCACACTTTATCAGCTCAAGGTTCTTCTCACCAATCAATTCACACCCTTGTTATCAAAGCCAATGCAAGGACTGTGGTAGCAAATTCCAGACATCACATCAAAGGAATCTTTCTCCACCCCATCTCCTCCACAGGCATCTTCCAACCCCCAATACATTGTTTCCATAAATTTTCGCAATAGGATAGGCAGAATACTGAATAGATAAGCTTATTTATATGAACATAAAAATGAGACCCCAATCTGGCAGTTACAACACAAAACGACATTGGTATGATAAACACAACTAACCAATGTCATGACCAATTGATCAATTCGAAGCTCTGGTGTTGGGGAAGTTAAAAAAAAAAATTACTTTACAAAATGGATCCAGCTGAAACTAAGACAAGCTTTAACCTCCTGTTTAAATTTACATAAGCCAGCGAAAAGGCGCTAACCTTTGCTTTCAGAAATTCATAACAAAGCTAACAAACTGTTGATGTTCCCTTTCAATAACATAGCGAGTAACAAGCACAGCTTCATCAATGTTCCTCTTTATTTATTAACATTTAGAGAAGAATTTGACTCTTGGCACTAACCCCTTGTTCTATAAGATTTTACTTCGGAGTCAGTGAGTGACTACGTGAAGAAGCCCCGCCTGGCGCTGGAACAGCATACGTCGACGCTGACGGCCAGAGCAGAGCTGCAGAGGCAGTCCTCTGACAGCGGTAAGTCAGGGCCCGCATGGTAAGTGCAAGGGGAAAAAACAACTTTTCAGGGTCTAAAAAACTCTGTGGTGGTACTGAATCCAGATTTAAAAACTAATTTAAAGTAAAAAAATAAAGTTGAAAAACAACGGAGTTTTAAAAAGAATCGTCTAAGCGGGGAGCGATCGGAACGAGGAGAGAGATTACGGGAGCCGGTTTTTCCGACACCAAGTGGCGTCAAAATTACGTTAGAAAGGTTTTTTTTGTCGTTCCACAAACTTTTGGCACGGGGGGGGGTGGGGGGGGGGGGTGGGGGGGGGGCGGGAATGTTATAAGTCAGAGAGGCCATATTTAAAAAAAAAAAATCAATAAAAGGCTTCAGACTAAAAAAGGTTATGGCTTGAAAAATAATGGAAAAAAAAAAGATTCCAAAAAATAAAGTAAATAAAGAATTCAAGCCAAATAGGGTTAAAGGCCCATAAAACATTCCCTAAAACCTAATTCCTAAAGGCGGTTTCATATATTAATTATATATGATGAATTATGGTGGGAATATCTACCTCAGAGATTGAAGGTAGTCTCTTGAGGAAAAATAAGGGCAGTAAAAATAAAATGGGAGAAACTGACCTAAATAATGCACTGGTAGTGGTTGCTGGTCAATGAAGTACCCACTCAGCACCAGAGAAAATATATATAAATAATAATATACAGGTGTAAGTACAAACACTGTATAGAAGTGAGGCCATGGTAATTATCATGCGATAACAAAAATTAATTGGTCTCTCACTAAAGCTGTATGATTAAAACAGCACGAATAATTTTTTAATAGTTATTGTTTTATTTTTTAAGGTACTTCGCACAAATAAAAAATGAAAAAAAAAAAAAAAAAGTGTACTAGGTTGATACCTAGATTGTATGGAGTGAGACCATGAAAAATATAGATGAAAAAAAAGAAAAAAAATTTGGCCCTCTCAAAGCTGTTATAGTAAAACAGCAGTATGATTAAAACTTTTAAAGTATAATGAAATCATCCGGGTGAATCCGGTTTTGTTATCCATGTCTCAATTAGATGAGATATAAGGAAATACAATTTTAAAGTATTTCAAAAACTGGTGCTGGCATTATCCTTCATGGGAAAACACATAAAATTTTGGTGCAAAATAACCAATAACATTTAAAGGAAAATTAATTGCTTTTCCCACAGTTTGTGGAGCTCATTGGGAGAAATATATAATATTTAGGGACTTATTCTGCACATAGAGTTGCAGAATCAAAATTCAGGTTATGTTAAAATCCTGATTATTATGAAATAAAACTGCCTTGTATGGATTATTCAAAAGTATTGATTACAAAGAACAGATATTGGTCTTTAAACTTTGGGGGGGAAAACATGATTTGATTTGGAACGAAACTAAGGCAGATGTAGATAAATAACATAATAAAAATAGCTTTTCCGAACCCATATAATTGAGGAAAAGAAGTCTGAAGTTCGTGGAAGAGGTTTGCAAAACAACTGTTACAAATTAAATTCATGTGAAATCTCGATTATGGGAGAGTAAGGTGTATTATTGAACATTATAATTACTATAACTGATACAAAAAATTAGAAAGGATTGGTTCCCTGTATAAGAAACGTAAAAAATTGATATTTTAGTTTGACACCAAAAGTAACTCATTAAAACAAGGGGTACGTTATA